>JALPQI010027733.1:0-17291 GCA_025490895.1 Thaumatotibia leucotreta | reverse complement strand
TTATGAATACTTACTCTGATTCCGGATGTAGTAAGGCCGGCCTAAGAGCTATTAATTCATAATCTGATTCCGGATGTGTAAGGCCGACCATACACAGAATAAAAAAAGCTGTCGTGACGCAAAGCCACGAACATGAGTGTGGACGCCGTTTAGTTAGCTCATCATGGTATGTTTTTCCGGCTACGGTTTTTGTATAAATTATTATTGTGAACCAAAACATATTATATATTGTAGTTAGGTATGATCTTATGGCTTATGATATACTGACTTTACAAAAAAATATTATTTCTGTCACGTTTGTATTGCTATCTATACAGAGAGAGCAGGCACAGATAACTTGATATTGAAAGATTTGAACGCACCCATATTTTATGTCATTTTGACAGCGGCTTCGGAGCCAAAAGGTGAGAATTTTAAAATGTTATTTTATTAACAATTTGTTTTGTTTACAATTTATGTACTGTGTAAAAATAGGCACACCCAAAGAAATTTGAAGACGCCAGTGATATAATTTACACACAATAGAAATTGCGAAGGCCGCCGTTATTACGTTATCGGTTTTGTAGGTCACTAGCTTCAGTATACAAAATTGATTCGAGTCATTTTCGACTGAATCTGATGCATAAACTTGAAGCGAATTAAATGAAAAGTCCGGATACATTGCAGCTTACTAGGTAAGTGATGTGTTTATTTTGTTCGAAGGTTTCATCAAGTTTCATGTCACATTGACTTAGTTACCAAATATCCCTATGTCTCGATGTTTTCCAATATTTTTTTGTAATAATAATTCACGCTTACTGCTGCCACCGTCCGTAACTCATAAACTCTTAACTTTTTCTTATTTCACTAATTTCAGCAGGTACTGATATGGTTACTAAAAATGTGACTAGAAAATAATATAGTTATTAAGCTATACTAAACCAACTGCTTAAAACCTCACAATCAACGAATTAGAGTTAAACAATATTAAGTTTACCAAATGTCAGAGATATATTAATAAATTAGTGAGAAATAGTGCAATAATAAACGGATACTTAATAAAATTACTTGATGATGATGATGATTTTTGATGTACAAAATAATTAAAATAAATAGTTTCACATGGGCCCTGTTAGGGTGAAGCAGGAAAACAATAGGTATTTACGCAATATATCAAACACCACTTACAATTAGCTATAAACTCAATAATAACGTCAGTTATACAAACAATTTTCCAATTGACATGTTATAAATTACATTAATAAATATTCAATCAAAGTCAAATTAATTAACACTACAATAAAACATTTGGATACAATATCAATATTTCATGTAATATCTATATGTATAAGCAGTATATGCATTGTTTTATTGTTGCATTCCTTTTATTACATTTTTATAAAATTGCCTAATGTAGGTCTCTAACCCGGCGAGCATGAGATGAAAAAATGTCACTGGGAAAGAGACTTTGTAATTATTGACATAAGTGACAGGGGTGGGTATGAGATACCCTGGGTCATGCTCCCCGGGCTAATGTCGAAATCCTGTAGAAGTCAAAAATTATCAACTTACAAAAATTGCTTGGTAAGAAGTTTATTTGTTCTGGGCTTGACAACGCTGTGGTACAGTACAAACATATTCTCAGCTGATGAAATATTCATTTTGCTAAGTTTTTTGATTTAATTTATTGGATTTACTGATCCGGATTGATCATTGTTATGTCATAATACAACCCCAGATTAAATATATTTTAATTAACATTGCAAGTGTTCAGAAAGTCTCTGGATATTTATTTATCAATTTTTGTGACAGTGCTCCAACAGGTGGGGTGCTGCTTGAATGCCCAACACTGCTTAACTCTTTCACTGTAAAGTTTTAATATGGACTGGAACCAAATGTAGGAAATGATTATTTTGTCATTTGTTTTTTCCTGCAGTCCTCTCTGTGATTTCAATTGTTTATTAGAGATTTTATTTTTCAGCTTTTGACTTAAAAGGCATCATTTTTAAACTTTTTAAATAATATTTTAAAATATTAAAAATTCAGCTGAATACCTAATAATTACGTGAAGTAACTTTCATTCAGAAACGATATAATCCAATCCCAATGGAAAAAACTATTTAAAGTAGTGCTCTTTTTTCATTAATCCTAATTAATAAACATTAAAAAAAATTAAGATTCTGAATGCATTTACTTTGTGTTGGTTACAGTATTGGTACCAATATTAACATGTTGAAGATGGCTACTTGTTTGGGCAGACAGTTTCTGCGTTTAATGATAGATGGCGCTATCATTGATGTTTCTGGCATCTCATCCTCATGCCTTGTCTCTAATCTACACAGTACCTACTCATTATTTTCAGAGGAAATTCTGAAAGCTCTAAGTCTAAGGATATGCAGTTTTATTGAATATAAAATTAATTAAACCTTAACAATAGAAGCCAGAATTCTGAGAATCGTTTATAAGGTTATCGTAATAAATGAATTTACTTTTCCAAATTTTTACTACATCGATTTATCACAGAATTGGAATCAGATTCTAAATTTAATTATAGACCAGCCTTGAATGAACATTGTTCATTCATAGATATCGAACAGGCACATACCTAATACCATTAAAACAAAAAACATAATATCTAAGTACAGAATACGGGTCACTTAAGCCATTCTTTCCATAGAGAAGCCACCGGCATAGTTGACATTCGGCCGGTGTCCAAAACGGGTTCCCGTGCGTTGAAAGAAAAAAAAATACATAAATTAGATTCTAAATGGCATAATGAATATGGTTATCTAAGTCGTTGCTAAATTCTCTTAGCGATTATCACCATGCAACAAGTTTTTGGTGAAAAAATTGCGTTACGCGACTTCATTAGGATGCGTTTCCACCAGAGAATGTGCGAGGATGTGTTTCCATACAAATGACCCCTATTAATGACTCGAGCGAGGTGTCATTTGTATGGAAACACATCCTCGCACATCTCTGGTGGAAACGGAGCCTTAATATAGGCAACGGTTTGACGGCATTAGGTAAAATTGTGGAGTAAAGAATGGATCGATTAATTTTTTATTGTCCCTCGTCGCCAATGTCATGTATAGTATAATTATCTACGGGGTTACATTACAACACAGTTTTAGAGCGTAAAAATAACAGTTAAATTTTGGGAATCTTGAGGGCCTTTCCATGATGACCCCATTTAATCATATATGAATTAAAAGGCCTTCAATGAAAATTTAACATCATAATTTTTGTGTTACCAATTAAATTTTTGCATTGAAAAATGGCGCCAAATTAACCTTTTCTATAAGCGATCAACTATTTGATGCTATATCTTTTAAATTTGCCCTCTTTTACTACTGCCCAAGGTTGTTGGATAGAGTTATACCACATAGTTTGTATTAGGGATGTAACGGAGTTCTGCTTCCGCTTCAGTTTCTGCGGAACTTCCGTTTTGTTTTACACTTCCGCTTCTGTTCTGGTTCTGTTATTTTTAAAACAGAAGTTATAGCGGATGTCGGAGCGGTAGCGCGACGGATGGAGATGAACGGCGTACTTCCAAAACCAACGTTTACCTGTCACCTGTGTACCTATTATACCAGGGTCGCATTTTATAAAGTTACAATTTACAATTTCGCTGTTTGCCTCTCTAACGCACGCACATATTGGCTAGAAAGAGAGGCAAACAGCGAAATTGTACATTGTAACTTTATAAAACGCGACCCTGTCATTCGTTCATTTCTCCGCTTGCCACCTCTCTACCTACCCTTAACATCTCGTCTACTTAGCTCTCACTCTAGCTCCGCTTCTGGTTCCGGTTCTGTTTTCGGTTCCGCTTCCGCTTCTGCTTCCGTTAAACTAAATTCAAAACTTCTGCTTCTGCTTCCGTTAAAACACATCCGTTACATCCCTGGTTTGTATGATTAACTTTTCTAACACAATTGACGCGATGATTTTTGCTTTGATTATGGACTAAGTACAAATTTTCTGCAATCGAGCTATAGGTATATGTCTGATGTAACATTCGGATAAAAAATCAGGCAGAAGACAAATTGCTCTCACAAAAGTCATAAAAAATAAAAAGTTTATGTATATGCAAAACTGTTGACTCCGATTTTGCAATTTAGAATTTGGAAAGCGAGAGAAATTATACATTCTGAACAGGCCTTGTCCTAGGCACACTTAAATGTGACGTGTTAAGAATATATATCTCTTAGGCGTTTTATTATTTTTAGTTAGGCATTAAGGTGGTCGCCATTTTCAATTCGGAGGTCTTACATGGGTTTTTAGGAATATAATAGTATATTCCAGTTACCGAATGCTACTGGTAAAGGAAAGCATCGCGAGATTCGCGAGGATACTAAGCAAAGATAGTGAAGAAATATGTGAAGAAATTCAAAGGTGTATGTGAAGTCGCAAACTATGCTTATTGGCGCAGATGATTTTATTTAGGATGTTTATGGTCATCACCATCAGCCAGCCGTGTGGTGACGGCAATAATAATACATTTGTCGCCACCCCAACTCCTCCTGCGGGTGTCGTAAGAGTCGACTAAGGGATTAAAGTGTCACTGACCATTATTTGATAAAAGATTGATGATCGGCAGCAGCGTCATCCATCATCATAGTGGACACATTACTGCGATCACCAATTCGCTTGCCCGCCGTGGCGATTATGGGCATTTGCCTCCTAAAGCATATAGCATAGTAATTAGGAGAGGCCTACGTCCTGCAGTGGACTATCATAGGCTGATGCATGCATGCAAGCTTAGGGTCACCTTTGGACATCAGCCTGGACAGTCTGGCGTCCAGAATCCAAATTTACGACGGGCGTTCGGTCAGTTGGACTGCTTCTCGCGCCAATTTCTTCACTAAGCGCCTCAGTGTGGCGACTGGCGTCACAGTAGGTATAATACATATTATAAATAACGTACCGTGTGGACACCACCGAAAGTGTAGTACCCTGCTCCGGTAACCGCCCAGTTACCCTGACATCTTATTGTGACTGTTAGTACATGTAATTGTAATGTAATTAAATTTATTTCTTTTTTATAACTTAGGTAGCAAATATGTGACCATGGGTAGTAAATAGTAGCAAATAGGTCGTAAATTATGATGGTACTCTAACACTGATCCGCTATTTTGGTCAGTCATTCTGACGCTCACATCTTATTTCACACAAGCATGGCGCGTGTCCACCTATACGGGCTTATCTCCTTATTCATAAACGTCTCCTAACTTAGGAAGCCGCTAAGTATTGTTTTTCCCTTTCGCTCATACAGACATATTGATAAGGCCGAGAGGTACTTAGTGGCTTGCTAAGTTATGAGACGCTTATGGGTTAGACTCTGCGAGTACCAATGCGTTTGTTTCATACATTTTATTTTGTCGCCACTGTTAGAGGTGTGACGCGGAGTTCGGACACATTATTTATGCACAGTTCTGTGTGGATTAACATTATGCAGCCTAAAGTATGCTGATCGTCTGATCGCGTTTGCAAAATGCTCTACGTTTATCCTCCATTCCTCATTTACATTATTTACCCATTAATCTTTCATGCGGATTCTGGCTCTAGTAAGATTTAGTGTCTCATTATGAACTACTTAAGTAATCTAATTTCTGCATCACTAATAATGATGGTTAGATTTAATTCCAGAAATGGTCTAGATTAGTCTTTTTAAATTAAGATATAATTGTTTTTTTAGAACCAGTAATTTAATGTTATTTAATGATTATGACCTACTTAAATGAATTGAGAATTGCCCAAATGAATTTAAAATAATGAATAAATTTACTTCCGGTTCTAACCCTTTACCACTGACCGAAGGAGAACCGGTAAGAAACTCACTTATGATATGATGCACTGGAGTAAAGGATATAGACGTCGGAATTTCGGAATCAAAACATAATTTTAAATTGATATAGTTGATAAATTGATATATCGGTAATAACCGGGGCTCGCATTTTTCGTTATGAGAATGAATATGTCTAAAGTTTTAATGTTAATATCGACTCCGTATTACTCTAACGTCTTACCGTGCGATGACAAATCCGATCCCGGGTAATAACTAATAAATAATTAATTGATTATGGATCAAACCATGTGTTAGCATCCTCATCATCAGTCTATCTTAGTCCACTGCTGGCTCCCTTATATCTACGCGTATAGACGTAGGTATTAGGAGGTAAATGCCCATAATCGCCACGCTGGCGATCGCAGAATTATGTCGAGTTGGCGACACTGTCCACTATGACGAAGAAGATGCTCAAAGACACCCACGGGATGATTTGGGGCGGCGACAAATGTATTCTTACTGCCGACCCACAAATCCAATAATAAAATAACCAATTAATTGGAATATGTTTCTAATTTCCGATGTCTGGTCACTTTTCGAACTCCTACTGTGATTATTCAAAGAGTAATAATTCACCCCCTCTCCTCCTATTCCGTAAGCCTTCACAGCTTAGGTATTTCTACGAACAAATACCCCATCAATTTCATATTTGTAATTTGAATGGACAAGTAGGCAATTCAGAAATTGGTTCCAAGGAAAATGTTCCTGCTAAACTATGATGTATACTGCGTTGTATATTTACTCGATATAATGAACGAGGAAGTTTCAGTATGTAATTAATTAGTAGCATATGCCCTTAAATAGGCAATTGACGAAGACGAATAGGCAAGTAAATATGTGGCTGTGAATAGATGGCGTTATATGTTTGCATTTTTGCTTTGTGCGTACGTAAACTGTCGTCTCACTGATATTTTATGAGTATTAAACGGACTATGATTAGTATTTTTTCCTATAACTTGGAGCCAGTTGGAACTCCATAACATATAGTGAACTCAGTAGGTACTAGCGTGGTGTCGAGAAAATTGAACGAATTTGTGACCTAACTTTTACTGGCTCCTTAAGTTCTCCGGATTTAAATGTAGGTAGGTACTCAACTTTTTAGTGTAGTGATAAATGCCCTTAAGTTTTTTAATTACTAAATTATGATGTTTTAATGACAAACGGGTCTTAATCGCGTAAACTTATGTTTAATAGTATCCTGACGTTTTGGGCATGACTTTACAACATCTTCCAGCCTCGTAAGACCCATGGTCCTACCTGTAGTACTTAAAATTGTATTCAATTAGAACAGAGTTGCATTTGTTTTGACTCGTTAAATTTACTGAAATTAACTGTATCACTATATACCGAGCAGGTATAGAATTCAACAAATTTTGGATATTGCTCTTGTATGGCTGAGCCTAGGAGGATATTCGTATATTTACCTAGTTCTAGCGTTACCTAGTCGAAATGTTTCCGTATCAACGGCCAATAGGAAACCTGATTGCATTCTGACGCAAACAAAACATCTATGACCTTTGTTCATAAATATTTAACAGTTTAGGCCGTTTTACTTATGCGTATGTTTGACTCATTTAGTAATTTTGGGACAAGGCCTGAAGTTTGCAATTGACTTGTTTCCACAAAAATGTGCTATAACCAAACGGTTCTGAAAACAATGTGAACCATTTTTAGGATTCCGTTGCCAAAATGACAAAAACGGAACCCTTATGTTTTGTGCTAATAAATTCATTTCATTTATTTCATTTCATTATAGATTCGTCATATCCGTCTAACCGTCTATCCGTCTGTCACAGCCGAATTACTCGGAAGCTATAAATGCTACAGAATCTAAATTTGGTTAGGATATGTGTTGCAAGAACCGCTACTGAATTATGATATTATATTGTAAAAAAAAAATTGGGGTTGGGGCCCTCCATACATGTAACTGAGGACTGAGGGATATAATATATAATCATCATTTTTTTTTCAATGTATATAAACGTGTGGGGTATGAATAGAACAGTCTTTGAAAATGATATCAAGGTTTATATATTACATTTTTATTTAAGCCAACCCTTTTCGAGATATCAGCACTCAAAATCTGAAGAATGTGTCCCCCCCCTCTATTTTTTAAACTACCCCCGTAGTTTCTAAAAATAAATGATATTATGCATATTAACAAACTCTATCAACGATTTTTGGTTTGGTCAAATTATCTGTATTTTTCAAATGATAAATTGATAATGATACGGAACCCTTCGCGCGCTAGTCGGACTCGCACTTTGCCGGTTTTTTTTTCAATCAAATGGCGAAGATATAGCTTAAAAGGTCCAGATTATCATCCAGAGGTCACATCGTGAAACGGAGCAAGCATTATTTCTGTTTTGTTTTCATCGAGATGTAATAACCTATAGCTTTGCCTCGAAAAGACTCCTGAATTTAGGTACCCTATTGCCTCCATAGATCGAATTCATCTCTCTATAAAGATTTCGTTGTTTTCTTATGATGATATGTTATCATTTTCACGTGCCAATCATACTTCTATTCTAGGCGTAGAACTGTTTTGAATAAGTTAAAACCGAGGTTTTTCTAGGCCTTAACTGAGCTTATCGTGAAATTAGGTTTTGTGTAAGGTTATCTCGTGATATTTATTAAATTATTTCTTATAAACTGTCTGTCAATTGTTGACATCGTACTGCTGTCAACTGTAGTGACAGTTTGGTCAGTCTGCAATAACTTAGCCTTGAATGTGCATATGCATTAGCTATACACGGTGCTCGTGAGCATTCCGAAAGATTTTAATGCTGAATTCCTGAGCATATTTAGAGTATTTAATGTTATATAAAATTTCCTGGATTCGGCTTGATTCCGTAGATACCTAATTAACCTTCTTTCGAAATAAGTTTTTCGACGTTACTCGTCATAAAACTTCTTTTTAATTACAATGCTACCAATGTGTTCTATACATTTACGATACATTTTGCCTGACAATCAAAAAATTAGTTGACTTGACGAAAAAACCTGTCCCAAAAGAATCATAAAAAAAATTAATATTAACAAATTGTTGTTCTGATAAAAAATATTGGAAATGTTAAAAAGTATTCAAAAAGTCTAAAAAAAAAGAACAACATTTTTTTGTGGAATTTAACAATGTGGATTTTTGTTTATTTTGATGTCTAGAATCCATAGTTAAAATTTTTCGCAATGCTCGCGAGCACCGTGTATATAAGGACGAAGCCGTACATTAAAGCCGCAGAATTAGGCACGAAAGTTCCGGGACGATACGAAGTATACGAACACACAGGTACCTATCGGGTCTCCTAGTGTTGGGAATAGACTTAATAGTGCAGTCATTCAAGCAATTGCTCCGAATTTTTTTACCGTGAACCGAATTGCATACAATTTTGGAATTAGGTTCATCTTACCCTTAACTTCAAAAGTGAAAATGATTTGAACTCCGCAACCACCCTGGGGGTGGTTGCCACCCCTTCTCGGGGGTGAATTTCTTTTTTTGCTAAATAAGCTCGAATATCGATAGAAGGCCTAATTTGAAGCAAAAAATCATCCATAAAGTTTTCTAAAAATCCAATAGTTTTCAAGTTATTGGCAATTGAAATTTCGCAATTTTTCCACGTTTTTCATCGGTTTTTTGCAAATATCTTCAAAAATATACGTTGTATCGAAAAATTTTCAGAAACAAAATTGTAGCAGGTAAAACAATGAACAATTTGGTTTTTTATAAACTATTCTAAGTGCAATATTAAGCTAGATATTAAAGATCAAAACCGTTTTTTATTTTGTCTGAAATTTAATCGATGTGGTCAATGCCATCTGGCGGCGAGCAGATGCATTTTATGCATTCTAATACAAAAGTGTTTTATAGTGCTTGAAATAAGCTTTAAAATGAGTACTATTAACAGTCTTTTGCACGTAAAATAAGTGAGGTGTATTGCAAATAAGGGGAGCATCTAATGTTTTTTCTTTTAAATGAATGGGTTTCATAAGTGCCATTTCCACCAAAATTAAAATTAATCGTATTCCGCCTAGAATTAACTTTACTATGAAGAGCTTGATAGATAGTATCAGTTTGGCTGCTTCAGAACACACAGTTTTCAAAAAAGTCACGATTCAAAAAAATAACTAAATTTAAAATTTTTAAACATCCCTCTTTCTTTTCATAATATCTCAAAAATGACGACAGATACGCATAAAAGTGTATGGAATAAAAATTTATGTATTTTTCTGCCAACAATTTGTTGTTTTTGTTTTTTCTGTCAAACATAAATTGACGGAGTTGTGATTGTTTAAAGAGCGCGTGGCAGCGCAATCACAGCCTCTCTTAAGCCCTTTAACCCTTCACCGTTTTCGAAAACGGTTTTTTACTATATATTGCAATGAAGGATGTTGTAGCTCTCTTAATTACCTTTACAATGGTTTTTAACCAACTTCAAAAAAGGAGGAGGTTTACAATTCCACGAAGTCTTTTGTTTTTTTTTTATGTATGTTCCCCGATTACTCTAAGACGCGTGGACCGATTTAGAAAATTCTTTTTCTGTTTAAAAGGGTATATACCTTGTAGTTGGTCCCAATGTCATCGGGTCCAGATCTGATGATGAGATCCTGAAGAAATCGAGGGAACTCTTCAAATGTTGTAGGCACACATGACATTTTTCATTTATTTTCGAAGACTAATCAAGTATTTACGTCTAGTCATGAACGTCTTAAGTTGGTGATCTGATGATGGAAGGTACAACTCCTTAGCGATTAGGTGTTGGGGGATAATTCTTTAAATATAACATATTTCGCGTATTTTGAAGCTATTTGTGTATTTGCCTTTAGGTGGTCATCGTTTCATGTTGGTGAGCTGATAATGAAAGGTACAACTCCTTAGCGATTAGGAGTTGGGAGATATTTCTTTAAATTTAACATGTTTCACGTATTTTGGAAGCTAGTCGAGTATTTGCCTTTAGGTGGTCATAGTCTCGTGTTGGTGAGCTGATGATGGAAGGTATCTCTAACTCCTTAATGATTAGGAGTTGGAGGATAATTCTTTGAATTAACAAATTTCATAAATTTTCGAGATCTATTCAAGTTTTTGCGCGTAGTAGTTATCGTTTCATGTTAGTTAGCTGATGAAGGAAGGAACAACTCCTTAACGATTAAGAGTTGGGGGATGATTCTTTTTGAAGGTATTCGAGTATTTGCGTTTAGGTGGTCATAATCTCATGTTGGTGAGCGATGATGGAAGATTGACATTCCTTAACGTGTAGGGGTTGGGGTATTATTCTCGGGGTATAAGAGTCTGGATTGTCTGGAATAATATTTAAATCCTTTTCATTTTATAAAAAAAAAAACACATTTTTTGTCAAGGGGTATTTTTCAAGGGTTGAAAGGGGGTTAAAAATGTGATAATTATTATACAGAATATAAAATATTATTTTCTCTATACATACTTAAATCTTTTTATGTCATAGGTACCAAAGTGTTTTTGTGATTTTTTCAATTTAGGGGTTGTTTGCAAGGATTGTAAGATTTTCAAGGGATTAAAAATGATTTTAATATGAGGTAATTATGTTAGAAATTACCATACGATTTCACCACTTACTATTAGACATGTTTTCTAGCTATAAAATGGCTTAATGTAATTTCTTCCATTAAGGGGTTGTTTACACCCCTTAAAAATAATAGGCGGAGTTCAGATCATTTTCACTTTTGAAGTTAAGGGTAAGATGAGCCTAATTCCAAAATTTCAAGCAAATCGGTTCACAGTAAAAAAAATCGGAGGTAATACCGTATTTTTCGCTTCAATGACTGCACTATAAGTAATCAAACCTTATATTTATTAGAATTAGAAATAGAATACCCATTAAATTGAACAGTATATTACTAATGATTACAATATGAAAGCATATTATACTATTAGTGAAATAATATACCTATCCGCTTGATTCACTGTGCACACCAGTTAAAGAATACTATGCAAATGCTTTAAGTTAAATTCATTATGTGACATGTACATTTTAAATTATTTATTGTAATAATTAATAATTTTGTGAATCTGTCATTTCTGACTGTGATATTCTAGGAATCAGAATTATAATTTTGTTATGCTTGTTTTATATTTTGTTGATTTTCTTGTGTAACATTTTAAAATTGTATTTGCATGCATTTAGCTATGTTCTATTGCAAATAAATAATGATTGATTGATTGATTGATTGAGTTTGACCCACTGTATACTGTACGTGTACCCCCATGAAGATCTACACGTTGTATTCATACAAATATAAATTTTTCTGATATATCACTATGTTCTCTCATGATAAAACGTAAAAAATTTTTTTTTTCTTTGTATTCAATTTGATTTCAATAGCTTGCAAGGTACTTTAGGAACTACATGCCTTTTAGAAAAAGATGAGCAACTGTTGGTACAATGATCTCTCCTCCATTTCATTCGTTTCATTAATTGACTAACAAAATCCGTTGTTAATAGCTATCAGCATAGGAACCAATTCAGGCCAGAGATCATAATAAACCGATATTAAATCTCGGTTTCTCGCGGAATAACCTATATTTTTACATCTTAGCCGCTTACTAGTCAAATTAAATTACCTAATGAATTTACAATATTAGACAGGATGTTATATATCAATTGATATTGTAAGGTTTTTTATCTACAGGAATATCATAATTTCCCTGTTATGTATTCAGAAGCGGTAATGTAATGACCTTTATTAAGAGACCGGTGTCTGTGGCTGTATCATAATGTTAACATTAAAGTACAGGCAGAGTACAGTGCATCATAATGTTGACATTAAAGTATCGTCGTCATGATATTAATTTTAACATTATGAAGTCAACTTCTTTTTGTTGTTTTTTTTTTCAATAAATATTTATTGTACGATATCCTTACTCAAATTGAGTGATTTCAACTGATTTGAATTTTTATATTTAGAGGTAATTACTTAGTGGATATCAATGAAAATAAAGGTAAATTGTCATTCTAAACTAATGATATGGATGTAGATAAAGTTATGTATGTGACTGTACATAATTAGGCATTAAACACTCGTGTGATCTTATTATGAAACTCGCCTACGGCTCGTTTCATAAAACCACACTCATGTTTAATCTTATTATGCGCCAGCCACATAAATAACTATTAAATATTAGTAACGGTTGCCGATTCAACCATCTCGAGATTCGATTTCCAACAAAAATGAGCACAGCACTACCTCGCTTGCTCATTGCGACCCATTCCTATGCCAGTGACGACCACCGTCTGATTTGTTATCTGCACTAATGCAGTGTTTATTGTTTTCCTTTATTTAAAATTTCATCTGCGTATCGATGGCCATTTGTCAACGATACGTAAATGGACGGCCATTTATAGCGTGACACACCGTGTTGTCAGTTAAAAACCGCGCGAAATTAAACTTTTCTATAGACAGTCAACTTTTCGCGTCAATTTTTTTTTGTACCGTTTTTCTACACTAACAACTTGTAGTTTGTGTCTATAGGAGATATTTATAAAAATTATAAATATAAAAAATGGTTAGTTAGGTTATTTCGCTTTTTCTAGCCCTGCTGTAGTCATTCGCAACAATTTATTTTAGAGCTTTATCGTTGCCTTGACACTGAAAGGAAATTCTCAAGGAAAATTTTGATTGGAGTCCTTTTATGGTAATAAGGAAAACTGTTGGTAAAACCAGGCGCGGGGAGATGGTTTCTAGTTGTGTTTTAATTATATTTACAATGGAATTGTATAAATTATACTCCAATGATTAACCTTGAAAATCGTATAATTTGTTACAAAATCCTTGTCTTAACCGTCGTTTGGCTGCTATTGTCAGAAAGATTGATGGTTAGACCATTCAGGATCGAAAAGAGTAATCTGAAGTTTAGGCTTTTTTGTATAAATTTAAATATATTTTTTTCTATAATCGCCACAAATTTGTGTAATATTTTTTTATGCCGAAAATTAGGTTATTGAATGTTATCTGATTTTTAAATTACCTAGTTCCTACGTGGTCACGTAGATGGCGTTAAAATCACCACGACATCGGATGGGTATAATATTTTCAATGAAACTGTAATTAGCATAAATTATATTTTAAATGGCCACATTTCCACGTGGCCTCGTATCCAGCGTGTTATAAAAAAATAGTCATGGCCGCTGCAGCACTTTGTCGGCATGTCCGTGAATTACGCACACTGATATATAAAAAGTGTCTAATGACGAAAAGGGATATATGCAATGCTGTTTACGTGTTTATAAAGCCCTTTTGACGCGGCTGTGAAATACGGGCTCACGAAATCTACGAAATAGGTCAAGCGATCTTGTGCTTAGTGTCAAGGCGCTAGAAGCTATGACAGGTTGCAGCGGTGTTGCTAGGATTGTATCTACGCTGCGTATTAGGCAGCACACAGCTAAAGGCAAATCCTTGACAAGTCGACTCACACTGTTAACAATAAATAACGCATTTAAGTTGCGTGCGCCTCGCAGATAGCCACGTCCGTTCATTTTGCATACAATTATCCTCAAACTTCAGTTTCGGTTGATAAATTAAACAGTTACATAGTTGTATATACCTGCCCACTATTACCGGTAACAATTTGGGTTAAGGCGAGCCGATGGATTTTACGATCAATCTACAATCTTGAATATAATTAAGAAATAAATAGACCTCCCGGGCTTGACTGAAAAAACGCAACTTACTAAGATTAATGGGTGTTTCAAGTTTGAAAACTAGCTTTTGATATATTTACGAGCAACAGGTGTGCAATACAAAAAACCTACGCTCAGTAACTAAGTACACCTACCTATAACTTGACCAAGAAATAACGATGGAAAAACGATTTTCGATAGCCATGAATGACCTTAACTTGCATATTTAAACATTTCCGTGCCGCTTGCTCGAGTAGGTTCGTTATCACGCACAATTTTGTACCGTTGACTAATACGATTTTCATACGAAACTATAAACCGCGAACGCACACTTCCCCAAAATTGTGCACGTGTGCGTAATGCGTTCAAATGTGGTAAGCGTGAATAGATGGCGCTAGGAGTTCTCGATCGTTAGTTCTAAGATGCGTTTCAGTGTGAATAGAGTGGGTTTAGATAATGGCCGATGCGCGGGGCGCTGTTGGGAGGGACGGCCCAATTTAAAACGCGGCATTCGCCATTACACAATGAATTTATTGCTGTACCGCATACGGCTGACACATATTGCGTGCATGACATGTGCGCCGTACCCCCGAATTCTCGACAATTAGCGGTTAGTCCATGGCAAATGCTTTATAACAAACTTCGCCCATTTGTAACAATCAATCTTAAAGGTTTTGATTAAATTAGCAATCGTAGCAACAGTTATGAAGATTTTTGCGAAGTTTCATAATGAAGGCATAATTGAGGCGAAATGCACTGAGTTACGGGATATTGTGATTTTTACTTGGCCGACATCCAAATTGATCGGTCATTTGGCAACAGTTCTGTCTGTGACACCTGTCGTCATGGTGTGCTTAGTTCGTTTCGATAAGACTCTTCATTTCCTATGTGGCCCTGGTACCTTTACGTCGGTTCTTATTTAATCATAGACGTGAGCCAAGGGCAAGGGCGTATGGCTCGATTCCGTTACATCATGAGTTCACGGCACAATTGATCGATACTAACATTGATTGTTTCGTATTAATTTCAAACGATTCTCATTATGTTATTTGGTGCTTTGTATTTGGAACTGGTTCTCGTGAAAAGAGGAGCAAGGGTAGATAATAAAGGGAATGCTTCCTCTAAAGAGCACTGCTCTGGTCTTTGTCCTTGCCTATAAGGAAACACAATCGGCGTACGTCGCTCTTGGGGTCCGATTCGTAGAACTCGTTTTGTGGGATTCTAATGGTATGTCCGAATAATAGAGTCCGGGACGCGCTGTCTTTCCGCGTTAGAATTTAACCTACTTTGGAGTATGCGGCATAGTTTTGTGTTCGGTTTTAATTAGCGAATAAAACTAGCGTTATCAAACAATTTCCTTTGTCGTTTTTTTTTACTTGGGCATTTGCATTTGTTAGTTAGAAACGAAACTTGATTTAGGCATGTTAATTGTTAAGTGAATTAGGGGGTAAAAGTAATAAATAGTCTAAACCTAAAATTGGAGATACGGACATAATTATTCATGATCATGCTTTATTTATTTTTTGTTTTTGTAGGTGAATCAATTCTTTCTGTCTGTTATTGCCATAGTTACTGTCTCCTAAGTCACGCATGGTTTCATGCAAAATTATGCTACTTACTCCTAAGGCCGTGTACTTACACCTGCCATAAATATCAGACAGAAAATAAGTTATTTAGCCAAGTACACTCATATAAATATTACGAAAGTGTAGAATTGAGCCGATAAATTAAACGTTGTACCTTCGCATTATCCGCTAAGGCGACTTGCCTCTATTTTCCCTGGAGATTGACTGAGGTGTTCCCTAGATTGATAAATGGGCGTTTTGACATTGAACAAGACAACTTTTGTACCTAGAGAAGGTTTCCACAGGCTAATAAAGTTTAGAAACAGCCATGTGACCATGTGGAAGTTTGTCAGTCCTAACACTTCTAATGAGGTAGGTACGAAGTACGATCTCGTAGTAGCACAATCCTGGACAAGGAGATAATGCTATTAATTACACTAACTAGATTCAGACAATATACCCGCAGTTAGATACGTCATACCCTTGCTTAATGCGTATCAATGGCGCCTCAGTCCGTAGATAGTGTTATCACTGCATTGCTGATAGCACTGCAGGAATCGGCGTACTAATACTAATATAGATTAATCTTTTTGATACAGAAATACCGACGCATGACCGACAGAAACGTGATCTACTTGGCCCTCTTTCGGAAAGGCCTGCATAGATGTCCAAATACCTAATGGATTTTTTTGGTAATTCATGCAATTGGATTGTTGTTTTGTCAGCTTCTGTAATAGTCTAGTTGGTAGTGACCCTACATACGAAGCTGGAGGTTCCGGGTTTAAATCCAGGCGAGGGCAAAATTTCTATATTTATTAATCACAAATATTTGTCCCTTGATCGTGGCTGTCTGTGCATTTTAAGTATCTATCCATTATTTATATTTTTACTTGGTACCCACATCACAAGACTTAATTGAGCTTACCGTAGGACTAGGTCGATTTGTGTAAGATGTCCCAAGATATTTATTTATTTAATGGTGACCGATGATGGTAAATATCTTCGGAACCTTCGTAACAACTTTGAAGTACATAAAAATGGTTTTAGATTTTTTTCAAACCCCTTGCATAACTGCAAATCGTTGTATTATCGAGCTTTGCTGGACTCTTGTCGATAGTGATCAAAGCTTAAAACTATTTGTATGTAAAATAGTTATCTTTGAATTATCTTAAGCCACTGATCCGGAGTTCCTCGGATGACAAAGGCAAAGCGGCAGTTCTCCACAGTTCGTTGCACACCCTTTTGGCAGCC
>JALPQI010027731.1:0-20929 GCA_025490895.1 Thaumatotibia leucotreta | reverse complement strand
GTCAGACATATTGATAAGACTGAAAGAGTACACATGTAGTGCAAAATCGTTTTTCCTTCGTATTTTCACGGAAACGGCCGAATTTATCTTTCTGTCTCAATTCGCTTCAGTGCAATGATACTGAAGTTGTGACAGCAATATGAATTCGGGCGTTTCCGTGAAAAACCAAAGGAAAAGAATTTTGCAATAGATCTGCAGGCTTAGCACATGATTGAAGCGACAGTATGTCACTGCGAGATCTATCCCTCCCTCTTTTATTAATATAGTTAGTAAAAGACGGGATATCTATCTCGCAGCGACATACTGTCGCAACAATCATGTGCTAAGCGTGATGTACAACTGAAACAATAATAATCGGCATGCTGCGACCATATATAACATGGACGTCTAACGCCAGCTCAAAAATGCCCCCAAAATCAATTGTTCAATTGTGCCAAGATGCCGTGACACCGCGCATATTTCGGCGCAACATCTTTGACAAAATTTTTATAGAATATAACCAATCAAAACTTTGATGGACCAATCACAACTATTTTAAATGGCGGTTTAAGTTTTTATAGGTTGACATTGAAATTCATTGCCGTGATGCATTAAAGAAGAGGTGACATTTGTCAACTAAAATTCAGGACCGTTTTTGAAAGGCAATTGACTATGGCGTGCGGCTTCCATGTCTTATTTGTTCGTAGATCGGCATGCAAAGTTAGAAGTTTATGAATAAGGGGTAATAGTTGTCGAAGTATCATATTGGCTAGTCGAGAGAACCGACCCTGCTGCGGATGCTTCGAGCCGCATCCAGCTGGCCCAGGTCTTCAAGAATCAGTACCAGCGATTTCGTCGTGATGGTGGTGTCCTGACTTTCCTGAGAGTGTAATATGTCATATTAATATCTTCAATCCGAGTAGACAGGAACAATATAGATGATGCAATTTGAACTCTAATACCAACATAACATATTAATAATGTAGCAATTTATTTTGTTTCAAATGGTGTAAAACAAAATTATGTTTTGCATCGTTTGAAACTAATAGTACATTGTGCATCAAGGTAAGTACGGAATTACTAACGAGAGTGTTAGAAGAGAGTGTTAGAGTTAGTATTCCGCTTACCGACCGTGATGCATACAATGTTTTTGATCACACTTGCGCACAAAAAAATAAGTTTTACGACAAAATATTATTCTATGACGTACTGACATTTCTATTACTCCCTAGGGAATTTAACTTTTCTATTACTCCCGCTACGCATGCAAGCAATGGCGCGCTTAGACAGCAAGTGTGATGAAAATTTTATTATCTTTATTACTATTTCTCAGTGCTAATAGCTACGTATATACAAAAAAGAATCATAAGTATCAAGAGACGTCTATTTATTAAAGAATGATTCTGAAAAATTATATGATATTATTGTGAGCGGTTTAATAAAAACGTCCCACTTTGTCGCTTGCCAAAGGGGCCCTTTAGACATTTAATTAATTTAAAGGTACGAGCCAATTCAGTTCTTGCAGTAATCGGAAAGTTTAAAAAAAAATTATAAATAATATACGATCATTTCTATTAATTTTCTTTCATAATAAATATACTCTCATGTCCAAAAAGAGTTTTTTTTATATATATATTGGGACATCTTACACAAATCGACCTAGTCCCACGGTAAGCTCAATTAAGGCTTGTGATGAGGGTACCATATATACATACATATAAATACTTAAATACATAGACAGCCATGACCAAGGAACAAATATTTGTGATAAATAAATACACAAATAATGCCCTCGCCAGGATTCGAACCCGGAACCTCCAGCTTCGTAGGCAGGGTCACTACCAACAGTTGGTAGTGACCCTGCCTACGAAGCTAGTTACTAGGCTACGGAGGCTGACAAATAATATCCTTCTTCAATAATATGTCAATTGGCGTTACAAAATGACGACGATGATAAAACGAATAACGATATTAAATAATGTCGTTGCGCCTGTAAAAACCGACATGTGGTGGATTTTAATTAATTCAATTAATACCCTTTGTGTATACCTCGTTGTTAGGTTACTATTTCAAAGTCATAAATCAATCACATAGCGGATTTTATAGGCGCAGCGACGATAACATCATCTTTCTCTCTTCCACATTCTTGTTGGTTCTAGTTACAACATTATCCTTGTTACACTTTGTTTTATAACGTTGTATAACAGAAATAACATCCAGTATGGAAGAACCATAATGGGAAACATTTAAGTATCCACTTGTATCCCTATAATGTATTCACCGTTTAGGGTCTCCTCTTGTTTTATCTTTATTATTACATTTTGTTTGAGTCAATAAATACGCTCTTTGGCATCTCCAATGCGCTTTGACTTGCAAACCGTGCTTGATATTTATTTTAACAATTTTTAACGCTTAGGTGCATATTGTATCACATACACCGTGTTTTTATTGATTTCCGTTAAATTGGACAGGTTACAAGTTCTATTAATGTCCCACATTAATAGAACTTGCCTGGTATATCGGCTTTTGTTCATTTCGTAAAAAAATCATTTTTTTCGTTTTCATACATAATAATTGAAATGGCAAGTGTGAGAGAACCTTAAGAATAAGATCTCAGGTGACTGACGACACATGTCAAAATAAGTTTCATTAGGATTTAATAAAGGTTGCAACACACTTGTTCAGTCATGAAACTTATTTTTTTAATAACTCAATAACAGTAAAAGTTAAGATATTAGTTTTTTAAGCTTCCCTTTAATTTAACGGAAATCAATAAAAACATGGTGTATAGTTCGGGAAATATTATTTGACAGACTATTATCTTACTTATGACCTTTTATTTTGCGTAAATACTAACTAGACATTCAGCAATCGAGCACTTTTCTATTGTTAAGTGAGACAAAACGAAAGGTCATAAGTAAGATAATAGTCGATCAAATAATATTTCCCGAACTATCCTTTCTTTTTAAAATGACTTATATAAACAATTGATGTTAATTAAAATTCTGTTGCTCAGTTAGACAGTTCAATTGATTATTTATTCCGACATGTCTTTTTGGTCATATCGTTTTTGATACTGTATGCCCCTGTAGGTTAATAGTACATTACTATAGAGGACGGGAAACGAAGGGTTACAGGCCAAGTAGATACATCCGGCCGAAGGAACTGAGGCCAGATAGGAATACGCGGCCTGTAACCCTGTTTCTCGCCGAGATTTGTATAGTGCTTTTCTCAAACTTGCCATGAAATAAAACTAACTGATTTCGCCGAACCATACTATTTGATTTGTAAATAAACCAATAGTACAGTATCGTACAACATTAAAAAAAAAACATTCGCGCCTAACTTTTTTTTTAATCTGTTTGAGGTATCCTTTTACCTGGTGGTATAGACATTAGTTTTTAGGTTATTTTTTTTTCTGTGGCTGAATGTCAAGACATAGTGTCACAATTTGACGTTTCAAAACAAAAGACAGTTTGTTTGCAGTCCTAGGTGTGAAATAAATACATGAAATCTCTTTACATATCATCTTAGCATATGCCACCGGATACATAGTATTTCCGAGTTTAATTTAAAGTAAGTAACATCAACATTCCGTAGCAAGTTTGAGAAAACAAAAATTATAGATTGGCCGTACCTTCAGTTGAGCGAGCAGGGTTCTGGTCGGACTGGGAGTGTTCTCGTACCAGTTGGCGAGCGAATCGTGTCGTAGCCGTGTCGCCAGCGCGCGCCATCCACCCGACTTGTCCAGTATAGTGGCCAGCTCGCTACTGTATAGCGAGACGTCGCTCAGGCATTCATCCTGTATACGAAATATTCAATTTTATAGTAGGGTCATTTGCAGAATAAGTGTACCTTTTAATGTCACGAAAATAAGTATGTAAATTGAGATTTCTCAGTTTAGTTACTCCCATACTAAAGGTATGAAAAATTCTGTAACAAATTTGAGATTTTTTTTATGAGTTACGTTACATTTCGTTTCATACATTTAGTATGGGAGTAACTAAACTGAGTAATCTCAATTTACATACTTATTTTCGTGATATTAGGGACATACTTTTTTTGTTTCATAACTGAAAAGTACGCACGATGCCGAGTAAAATGATGTATTACAGTCCATGATTGCAAAAAAATTAAAAGGTACACTTTTTCTGCAAATGACCCAGTAACCTACTAAAATAAAATACATATCATGGGACAGTCAAGTGTAAAAATATGTATAAAAAGAATCCTCTTTTAAATATGTGACGACTTTCTTATTACGCAGAAAAGTGCACTGAGACATATTTTAGAGCATTTTTAAATACACCTTATGTTGCCATTGACTGGACAATCTTACAGAAATCGGCCTGAAGCTAATCGAATTCGAGATGGAAAATGTAAACAAATGGGATACCACCACAAAAAAAAATCAGCAACATGCAGAACAACAACATGGTCCATGCGGATATCGTGAGCGATTAGCCAATCACGCGATATGGTCTACGCGAATCTGTGAGCGACTTTAGTAAGGATCCGTCGCCATTCGACAGATAACTGTAGGTTGTCTCCGACTACACGAGAAACTAGTGTATAAAGTCGCACTCACCCCCTCATCAGCAGATTCATATTCATCCTCCGGCTCCGACTTGACGTCGGCATCATGGTCGACCAGCGACGCTAATGCAGCGCGGAGTTCTGGCTTGTCACGGGACATAGTCCACGCAGATTCCGTGAGCGACTTGAGCAAAGATCCGTCACCATTCGACACATAACTGTAGCTTGTCGCTCAACAAATCCGAGAGATTAGTGTATAACGTAGTCGCACTTACCCCTCATCAGCCGACTCCTGTTCATCTTCCGACTCTGCATTGGCATCGGTATTAACAATGGCCAACGCAAAACGATGCACTAGATCACGCGATATGGTCTACGCAAATCTGTGAGCGACTTTAGTAAGGATCCGTCGCCATTCGACAGATAACTGTATGTTGTCTCCGACTACACGAGAAACTAGTGTATAAATCGCACTCACCCCCTCATCAGCAGACTCGTATTCATCCTCCGGCTCCGATTTGACGTCGGCATCATGGTCGACCAGCGATGCTAATGCAGCTCGGAGTTCTGGTTTGTCACGGGACATAGTCCACGCGGATTCCGTGAGGGGCTCGCTTGTGTACGGATCCGCCTGAAAATATCGTAAAAATTGGGATGATGACTGTAGTTAAATAAATTATTTAACATTACGCACGACATAATACACGAAGAAATTATTACTAAGATGTAGATTGCAGTAATATTTGTACGGAACTTATATTTAATAAATTGAAAATAGCTTAAAAGAGTAGGTCATTTGGCAGTACTCAAACGTGACGTCACTTGAGTATTTCATATAAAATTCCATAGTGGTGATCGTTTTGACAGTTCGAAAAAAGATGCTGATTTGACTTTGCCAGTCGTCATGCCTATTATAACCTCTACACACATGAAGTTAATCCTGTAACCTGTCATTTAAGTCAGTTCGATTTTGACTGAAGAAGACTTGAAGTGACTTACAGTGCCACAAACTTATTTGTTTTGTGAGTGGAACTACATTCATTTTATAATTGGGTAGGAAATCTGGTTGAAAGGGTCATAATAATTCCCACAAAGACCAAATATGTTTTTTTAGCTCTTCGACAGCGTCTTTTTAATATACTAAAGGTAGAGAAATCTGACGAGGACAAATAGGTTTTTTTTTGCAAACTGCAAATTAACATTAATTCGCACCAATGACATTATTTTTATTCTAAATACTAAATTCAATAGCAGCCACTGTTACCGGTCAGATATTTGTGTGGCACTATAAAGGTTATAACATGTTTTGAACTAAAATAGAATATACATACTTCCCATTTGTCGGAGAATAAGGTAATTTATTAAGACATGTGCTGCTGATACTAGGATAATTGAATTACTACTATACATTACTATATTGATAAAAATATAACTACCTTTAAAATTGGCCTTTGAACATAAGAATAGGCCAAAGAGATGTTAAAAATTTTACCTTTTTGTTAATGAGTAATTTCATAAATTCGATTGTATTTTCTCTGACTTTGCCGCCGCACACTATTTGAAGAGCTGTATAGCCGCGGCTGTCTACGGCATCAATGTCGCTCTGAAAATAAAAAAATAAGTTGTGTAAAAATCACTGTTAAAAAAATCAGCATCTTTGATCACATTTCATCATTTGAGAACATTTCACACACACACATTATTCACACTCCTATTAACTATGCGTATAAACGCATTAGGAGGTAAATGCCCATAATCGCCACGCTGGGCAAGCGGGTTGGCGATCGCAGTTATGTGTCCCCTATGATGACGCTGCTGCCTATCATCAATCAAATCAAAGGAAGGTTAGTGATACTTCAATCCCTTAGTCGACTCTTACGACACCCGCGGGAAGAGTGGGGATGGTGACAAATGTATTCTTGCTGCCGTCACCACACGGCAAGAACATTTCGCTCGTTCTCTTTTCTATGGGTATGTATGTACCTCAGGTATATGCTCTAACAATGCCCTCGCTAGCGACAAGCGATCGTTATAAGCAGCCAGCTGTAACTTTGCTTTGCTGTTTCGATGTCTGAAGGCTTCCGGGTACCGTCGCCAAATGTCGTCGCCAATTTTCTATAGGTTCACATTGTATACAGTTCTTTCAAAAGCGCTCGTTGAATAAAGAATACTTTGAGCTGACTTCGACTTTACCTCAGGTATATGGTCCAGCAGCGTCCTCGCTAGCGACAAGCGATCGTCATAAGCAGCGAGCTGTGACTTTGATTTGCTGTTTCGATGTCTGAAGGCTTCCGGGTACCGTCGCCAATTTTCTATAGGTTCACATTGTATAGCTGACTTTGAGTTTACCTCAGGTATATGGTCCAACAGCGTCCTCGCTAGCGACAAGCGATCGTTATAAGCAGCGAGCTGTGCCTTTGCTTCGCTGTTTCGATGTCTGAAGGCTTTCGGGTACCGTCGCCAATTTTCTATAGGTTCACATTGTATAGCTGACTTTGAGTTTACCTCAGGTATAAGGTCCAGCAGCGTCCTCGCTAGCGACAAGCGATCGTTATAAGCAGCGAGCTGTGACTTTGTTTTGCTGTTTCGATGTCTGAAGGCTTCCGGGTACCGTCGCCAATTTTCTATAGGTTCACATTGTATAGCTGACTTTGAGTTTACCTCAGGTATAAGGTCCAGCAGCGTCCTCGCTAGCGACAAGCGATCGTTACTTAGCTGTGGCTTTGCTTTGCTGTTTGGATGTCTGAAGGCTTCCGGGTACCGTCGCCAATTTTCTATAGGTTCACATTGTATAGCTGACTTTGAGTTTACCTCAGGTATATGATCCAGCAGCGCCCTCGCTAGCGACAAGCGATCGTTATAAGCAGCGAGCTGTTCAGACATCGAAACAGCAAAGCAAAGGCTTTGCTGTTTCGATGTCTGAAGGCTTCCGGGTACCGGCGCCCAATGTCGTCGCCAATTTTCTATGGGTTCACATTGTATACAGTTTTTTCAAAAGCGCTCGTTGCTGGGCCTAGTTAAATAAAGAATACTTTGACTTGACTTTGAGTTTACCTCAGGTATATGATCCAGAAGCGCCCTCGCTAGCGACAAGCGACCGTTATAAGCAGCGAGCTGTGACTTTGCTTTGCTGTTTCGATGCCTGAAGGCTTCCGGGTACCGTCGCCAATTTTCTATAGGTTCACATTGTATAGCTGACTTTGAGTTTACCTCAGGTATATGATCCAGAAGCGCCCTCGCTAGCGACAAGCGACCGTTATAAGCAGCGAGCTGTGACTTTGCTTTGCTGTTTCGATGTCTGAAGGCTTCCGGGTACCGTCGCCAATTTTCTATAGGTTCACATTGTATAGCTGACTTTGAGTTTACCTCAGGTATATGGTTCAGCAGCGCCCTCGCTAGCGACAAGCGATCGTTATAAGCAGCGAGCTATGACTTTGCTTTGCTGTTTCGATGTCTGAAGGCTTCCGGGTACCGTCGCCAATTTTCTATAGGTTCACATTGTATAGCTGACTTTGAGTTTACCTCAGGTATATGGTCCAGAAGCGCCCTCGCTAGCGACAAGCGATCGTTATAAGCAGCGAGCTGTGACTTTGCTGTTTCGAAGCCTGAAGGCTTCCGGGTACCGTCGCCAAATTTCTATAGGTTCACATTGTATACAGTTTTTTCAAAAGCGCTCGTTGCTGGGCCTAGTTAAATAAAGAATACTTTGAGTTGACTTTGACTTTACCTCAGGTATATGGTCCAGCAGCGTCCTCGCTAGCGACAAGCGATCGTTATAAGCAGCGAGCTGTGACTTTGCTGTTTCGATGTCTGAAGGCTTCCGGGTACCGTCGCCAATTATCTATAGGTTCACATTGTATAGCTGACTTTGAGTTTACCTCAGGTATATGATCCAGCAGCGCCCTCGCTAGCGACAAGCGATCGTTATAAGCAGCGAGCTGTGACTTTGCTTTGCTGTTTCGATGCCTGAAGGCTTCCGGGTACCGTCGCCAATTTTCTATAGGTTCACATTGTATAGCTGACTTTGAGTTTACCTCAGGTATATGGTCCAGCAGCGTCCTCGCTAGCGACAAGCGGTCGTTATAAGCAGCGAGCTGTGACTTTGCTTTGCTGTTTCGATGTCTGAAGGCTTCCGGGTACCGTCGCCAATTTTCTATAGGTTCACATTGTACAGCTGACTTTGAGTTTACCTCAGGTATATGATCCAGGAGCACCCTCGCTAGCGACAAGCGATCGTTACTTAGCTGTGACTTTGCTTTGCTGTTTCGATGTCTGAAGGCTTCCGGGTACCGTCGCCAATTTTCTATAGGTTCACATTGTATAGCTGACTTTGAGTTTACCTCTGGTATATGATCCAGGAGCGTCCTCGCTAGCGACAAGCGATCGTTACTTAGCTGTGGCTTTGCTTTGCTGTTTCGATGTCTGAAGGCTTCCGGGTACCGTCGCCAATTTTCTATAGGTTCACAATATATAGCTGACTTCGAGTTTACCTCAGGTATATGGTCCAGCAGCGTCCTCGCTAGCGACAAGCAATCGTTATAAGCAGCGAGCTGTGACTTTGCTGTTTCGAAGTCTGAAGGCTTCCGGGTACCGTCGCCAATTTTCTATAGGTTCACATTGTATAGCTGACTTTGAGTTTACCTCTGGTATATGGTCCAGCAGCGTCCTCGCTAGCGACAAGCGATCGTTATAAGCAGCGAGCTGTAACTTTGCTGTTTCGATGCCTGAAGGCTTCCGGGAACCGTCGCCAAATGTCTTCGCCAATTTTCTATAGGTTCACATTGTACAGCTGACTTTGAGTTTACCTCAGGTATATGGTCCAGAAGCGTCCTCGCTAGCGACAAGCGATCGTTATAAGCAGCGAGCTGTGACTTTGCTTTGCTGTTTCGATGTCTGAAGGCTTCCGGGTACCGTCGCCAAATGTCGTCGCCAATTTTCTGTAGGTTCACATTGTACAGCTGACTTTGAGTTTACCTCAGGTATATGATCCAGCAACGTCCTCGCTAGCGACAAGCGATCGTTATAAGCAGCGAGCTGTGACTTTGCTTTGCTGTTTCGATGTCTGAAGGCTTCCGGGTACCGTCGCCAAATGTCGTCGCCAATTTTCTATAGGTTCACATTGTACAGCTGACTTTGAGTTTACCTCAGGTATATGGTCCAGAAGCGCCCTCGCTAGCGACAAGCGATCGTTATAAGCAGCGAGCTGTGACTTTGCTGTTTCGATGTCTGAAGGCTTCCGGGTACCGTCGCCAATTATCTATAGGTTCACATTGTATAGCTGACTTTGAGTTTACCTCAGGTATATGATCCAGCAGCGCCCTCGCTAGCGACAAGCGATCGTTATAAGCAGCGAGCTGTGACTTTGCTTTGCTGTTTCGATGTCTGAAGGCTTCCGGGAACCGTCGCCAAATGTCTTCGCCAATTTTCTATAGGTTCACATTGTACAGCTGACTTTGAGTTTACCTCAGGTATATGGTCCAGAAGCGTCCTCGCTAGCGACAAGCGATCGTTATAAGCAGCGAGCTGTGACTTTGCTTTGCTGTTTCGATGTCTGAAGGCTTCCGGGTACCGTCGCCAAATGTCGTCGCCAATTTTCTGTAGGTTCACATTGTACAGCTGACTTTGAGTTTACCTCAGGTATATGATCCAGCAACGTCCTCGCTAGCGACAAGCGATCGTTATAAGCAGCGAGCTGTGACTTTGCTTTGCTGTTTCGATGTCTGAAGGCTTCCGGGTACCGTCGCCAAATGTCGTCGCCAATTTTCTATAGGTTCACATTGTACAGCTGACTTTGAGTTTACCTCAGGTATATGGTCCAGAAGCGCCCTCGCTAGCGACAAGCGATCGTTATAAGCAGCGAGCTGTGACTTTGCTGTTTCGATGTCTGAAGGCTTCCGGGTACCGTCGCCAATTATCTATAGGTTCACATTGTATAGCTGACTTTGAGTTTACCTCAGGTATATGATCCAGCAGCGCCCTCGCTAGCGACAAGCGATCGTTATAAGCAGCGAGCTGTGACTTTGCTTTGCTGTTTCGATGCCTGAAGGCTTCCGGGTACCGTCGCCAATTTTCTATAGGTTCACATTGTATAGCTGACTTTGAGTTTACCTCAGGTATATGGTCCAGCAGCGTCCTCGCTAGCGACAAGCGGTCGTTATAAGCAGCGAGCTGTGACTTTGCTTTGCTGTTTCGATGTCTGAAGGCTTCCGGGTACCGTCGCCAATTTTCTATAGGTTCACATTGTACAGCTGACTTTGAGTTTACCTCAGGTATATGATCCAGGAGCACCCTCGCTAGCGACAAGCGATCGTTACTTAGCTGTGACTTTGCTTTGCTGTTTCGATGTCTGAAGGCTTCCGGGTACCGTCGCCAATTTTCTATAGGTTCACATTGTATAGCTGACTTTGAGTTTACCTCTGGTATATGATCCAGGAGCGTCCTCGCTAGCGACAAGCGATCGTTACTTAGCTGTGGCTTTGCTTTGCTGTTTCGATGTCTGAAGGCTTCCGGGTACCGTCGCCAATTTTCTATAGGTTCACAATATATAGCTGACTTCGAGTTTACCTCAGGTATATGGTCCAGCAGCGTCCTCGCTAGCGACAAGCAATCGTTATAAGCAGCGAGCTGTGACTTTGCTGTTTCGAAGTCTGAAGGCTTCCGGGTACCGTCGCCAATTTTCTATAGGTTCACATTGTATAGCTGACTTTGAGTTTACCTCTGGTATATGGTCCAGCAGCGTCCTCGCTAGCGACAAGCGATCGTTATAAGCAGCGAGCTGTAACTTTGCTGTTTCGATGCCTGAAGGCTTCCGGGAACCGTCGCCAAATGTCTTCGCCAATTTTCTATATGTTCACATTGTACAGCAGACTTTGAGTTTACCTCAGGTATATGGTCCAGAAGCGTCCTCGCTAGCGACAAGCGATCGTTATAAGCAGCGAGCTGTGACTTTGCTTTGCTGTTTCGATGTCTGAAGGCTTCCGGGTACCGTCGCCAAATGTCGTCGCCAATTTTCTGTAGGTTCACATTGTACAGCTGACTTTGAGTTTACCTCAGGTATATGATCCAGCAACGTCCTCGCTAGCGACAAGCGATCGTTATAAGCAGCGAGCTGTGACTTTGCTTTGCTGTTTCGATGTCTGAAGGCTTCCGGGTACCGTCGCCAAATGTCGTCGCCAATTTTCTATAGGTTCACATTGTACAGCTGACTTTGAGTTTACCTCAGGTATATGGTCCAGGAGCGTCCTCGCTAGCGACAAGCGGTCGTCGTAAGCGGCGAGATGCAGCGCCGTGCGGCCCTCGGCGTCGCGCGCGTTGTGGCTGGCGCCGTGCTGCAGCAGCAACTTGCAGCACTGCTGCGCTGTTTCGATGTCTGAGGGCGAAGTCCCGGGTACCATCGCCAAGTGGAGAGCCGTTTGTTTTTCTGTATAAACAAGAGAAAGAATTTTATATACAACCCATATAAATAAAACAAAAATAAGAAAAATATAAACAAATATTTTGCGGGTTATAAATGAATTTTCATCAGTTTCATCACACTTGCTATCTAAGCGCGCCATTGCTTGCGCGCGTAGCGGGAGTAATAGAAAAGTGATATTCCCTAGGGAGTAATAGAAATGACAGTACGTCGTTTAATAATATTATGTCTTGAAACTTATTTTTTTGTTGGCAAGTGTGAAAAACATTGTATGCATCACGGTAGGTAAGCGGAATACTAACTCGAGTCATAAAAGCCCTCCGCCTAACGACGTCGGGCTTCTAACACTCTCGTCAGTAATTCCGTACTTACCTCCTTTGATGCACAATGTACTATTTTGGAGTTTTACAAGAAACTAGTGGGCGATCTGAAAATTGCCTCATGTGGTCATGTGGGAAGGGTAGGCTATTTTCTTACTAGTTTGACATAAGTCAAATTAGTATTATCATTTATCGTAATCGACTAATTATAGTTTAACATTAAATAATCTAATGACTAAAATTATCTTATAAAGGCGTAAAACAAAATTTTAAATTAATTGTTTTTCGTCCAGAGTTAGCTGTTTAAACTATAAACAACTTATAGCAAGCACTATCAAATTAGATAAAGCTCTGTATAAGGCCGGGATATCACTTGTATGTTTTTTACATATATAGTAGAGAAAGAGCAATCAGATAGTACTATTTACCTCTCATTCCTTAGTATTGCACCGTCTCCACTATTTACGTAAAAACTTACAGATTCTTGGTGGACTCGCCGGAAGATCAGCGTTGGCTTTCAGGTCGACATTGTTCTGTCATGTTTTTTGTTATATTTTCCACGAATAAATTATTTGTATTTTTGTATTTATTTACCTTTATTGACAGCGTTGAGATCACAAAGTACTTTGTTACTCTTGATAGCGTCTAATAGCGGCTGCATACACGATCCGTACTGCACGGCGTAATGTACCGCGTTGTTGCCATCTTGGTCGCCTATCATCGGGTCGCAACCTGAAGATATAATTCATTGTTAACATGTTCGCTCCCAGCACTGTTTCACTAAGTGCTAATGCTATACCGAGCGAAATTATCTTGTAGAACTCCTATGCCAGTGACACGCATGTGTGACCAGAAAGAGTGTCTTCCTATGTCGGTGCCAAAACATTGTTTTTTTTGTATAATCTTCTTTTTTTTCAATTGTATTATATCTAATTTCATCACACATTGGTTTTTAACCGAAATGTCATGTTAACTTGTGTTTGTAATAAATAAATTAATAGTGTTAAAATGTTCGTATTTCTATGTCACTGACATAGGAGTAAGAAAAGTTACAGGCGTAAGTTATGGCAGTGGCATAGGAATAAGGCCAGCCGTACGCCTGTAAGTTCTTACGTAAGTTATAGGGACGAAGCTATACTAAGGAATGAGAGGTGACTATCACTATCTCATTCCTTAGTATAGCTCCGTCCCTATAACTTACGTAAGAACTTACAGGTGTAAGGCTGGCCTAAGGTTATTTTGATCACGTAAGTGTGTCACTGGCATAGGAGTAAGGATTTTTTGATCACAGACGTTGTGTTACCGACTTCGCTCTGCAACGCGTTAATATAAATATACGGGACGATGCACAAATCGGCGTAGTCCCTCGGTAAGGACCCAACAACACATAAATAAGGTTGAAATAAAAATCTTCTCGAGCTTTGAACGAAGGTGCTCTGGACCAGGACCCACTTAATGGGTCGAAACATGTCGAACAATCATCGACTTAAATACGTGAGTAACCCGGTTCGATATTTTAATAGGATGTCTTACCTTTCGCTATGAGGACCTTCACCTGCTGTGGAAGGTCATTGAAGATTGCCAAATGTAGGATCGTCTGCCCGACATCGTTAGTAAGGTTCAGGAGATGGTACATTTTCATCGTGTGCAGTAGTTTCACAATGTATTCGAAACTGACCCTATTGTTATAAAGGCTCATGTGCAGGAATCTGAAATGCAAATGAATTGCTTCTTTATTTGATTAATCAGAAAATCACATCATCAGCCAATCTCAGTCCACTGCTGAACGTAGGCCTCTCGCGTATAGACGCATTAGAAGGTAAATGCCCATAATTGCCATGCTGGGCAAGCGGATTAGTGATTGCAGTAATGGGCCCACTATGATGACGCTGCTGCCTATCATCAATCTTTTATCAAAGGTCAGTGAAACTTCAATCCCTTAGTCGGCTCTTAAGCCACCCGCGGGAAGATTTGGGGTGGTAACAAATGTCTTACTGCCGTCATCACACTAATCAGAAAATGCTTGGTAGATTTTCTGAGAATAGTGCAAACTCGCCATTGGGTCTCTTTTTACTGTCTAGCTCCTTGTTACTTGCAAAGGGTGGGCAAGAGTGCAAAAGTAAGCAATGTTACGAGTTGGGATAACGAACAGTATGCGAATGTTTTCTCGTGACAACACTTCTCCACATTTAGTAAGGAACCTGGGGGGCTACCACGACCACGACCTACTAATGCGATTAAATTTAGGGCCTGAATTTAGGTGAATTTAGGTGTCAGTTCCGTAGAATAACTGTCAAAAACTGACAAGCCAAACCTAAACTGAATCGCGTTTAAGAGGTCATGGTAGCCCCCTGCGGACAGACAAAAACCGTGCCTCAACGAGGAGTCGATGTTTGAATTGTATCGAAACAAGAAATCGACAAAATTCGAAGTAGAACCCAATGCCGTGAATCCCGCATTCAATTTGGAGAAGGCTTTAATATGACCCTACGTCAAGTACGAGGTTCTAGGACAAAAGTAACCCCCTTATTCATAAACGTCTCCTAGCCGTCTTTGTTTTTCGCATTCAGTCTTATAGAAATATTGATAAGACCGATAGGGACAAACAATGCTTAGCGGCTTGCTAACTTAACTCTTTATAGGGCACCGGTCTCAAAAACAACCACCTTATAACACTGTCTTTTTGTATTTTTTTTCTTACACAGAATGGCGTTGAGAATTCAAGATTTTTTTGAGTCTTGCCCGTTAAAGGTCCGTAAAAACGTTTATGAATATAAACTTAGGATAAGAGTGTAATAGTAGATTGTTTATTAAAGGCGGTAAAAATGAATCATAATTCTTGTACCGCCCGTGGCACACACAATGTTTGTTCATCACACCTGTGAGTCAAAAAAAGTAAATAAAACAATTAAGACTCTAAAGTGGTCTAAATCATTTCTCAAAATTAAGAATGACTTAATATCATACTTTTTATAAAAGAAATCCTGGCGCTAGTGCGACGTAATGTTGTATGAAAATCCTTGAATGCCCTAGGGCGTAATGACGCATATACGGCGCGCATCGCCGCAGCGCATTGGCGCACTTACCGAACAAGGGTGATGAAAAAATATAATATAACCACGTTTATCACGCTGTACTCACGTATCTCCGTTTGACAGACGCATCGCGAACAACCTCTCAAGTTTCTCCTTGACCACTTGCTTTTTGAATGCAGTCTTGTTCCGTATGTGGTCACAGATCTCCTTGACCAGCTGAAAGAAACGTTTTAGTTAATGATTATTATACATATTTAAATTGAATGACAATTACAATGGTTTTTATTGATAATAAAACAGGTTCCAGTTACCAACCACTTAAAATTAAGAAAATATTCATGCAACAGAATGCAATGCCATGCGAAATGCTTGAGAATAAAGCCACATAAACAATATATTAGCGTTTTAGAAAAAAACGTTCTTACTCATTTTGTTTGTCGCTTACCATAAGGACGGAATTGGCTTGTATAATTCAATGTCTAAGCGCCCTTATGGCAAGCGTCAAAGTCAAACTATTTTACTAAACTGCTCACATATCGCTGCCCCAATATACACCGTGTTTTTATTGATATCCGTTAAATTGAACAGGTTACTTGGGACGTTAATAGAAGTTGCCTGGCTTTTGTTAATTTCGTAATTTTTTTAATAACTCAATAACAGTAAGAGTTAAGACACTAGTTTCTTAGAGAACCTTATTTTTGACCTAAATAAGCTTCCCTTAAAATTAACGAAAATCAATAAAAGCACGGCGTATATGTTCTATGTTGCACTTTCATCGGCTTGAATTTTTAACATTGTCACATTAGCCTAAGCCGAAAGCCTTAATCACCTCGAAAATGTAACATAAACACTGTAATAGGTAGTACAGAGATATTCTCAAACATGAAGAAATAAGCTTTAAAACCCTACCTGCCATTTTGCAATGAGTATTGATAGCAGAAGATTCGTACAGTGTAAGAAAAGTTCGCCCTTCCAATTTCACAGCTGATATAGGTATCTATGTTGTACGGTTTCACGTTTTGTAGTTGAGTGTTAGGAAAGTGAAGGCACGTGGCATATGAGGAGCCTTTCTGCCACTCGACCTCTTTCCACACACTTTGACTTGTCAACTTTTGTCAAACATATAGTTACAGATATTCTATCTCACGAAGTCCGTTTGGCTTTCGTTGTGTGTGTAAAGTGTACAGATAAGCGTCCTTGTGTGCGCGAACGTGAGGAACGTTAGCATGGAAACCTGATTACACCAATTAATATATATATATTTTAAAAGTAACATTTCGTTGAAATACTTTGAATCTTTTAGTTAAAATTTGAAGGTATTATTACGGGTAGTAAATAAAAGCCAAACGTGTTTACATAAGTAAGCATTTTAATTTAGATTTCACAAAGAAAAAAAAACACTATCTGATGAATATTAAAAGTCCAATTCAGTGAAACAATGTATCCACCACGCACAAATAATACAAAAAATAATCATAATAATAGTAGCAGAAGTACCTTACATGTAATTAAAATGTATTGTAAGTAAAAAATAATAATTTTAACAATTACTATCGTCATTCTTATCAGCGTGGATGATATAAATTTACAAAAAATAAATTTTGTTTTATATTTTTTTTCGACGTTTAGTTTCCATGCTAACGCTACTTCGTGAGACAATCTGGCGTGAACTCAGAACACTAGCGATCTCGACCGCGTCGCGATCGTGACTGAGCGCTCCCGCGCTTACGCACACTAAAGCATTGTATACATGCATGCCTGACAACATTCATAACCAAACGGACTTCGTGAAATAGAATATCTGTACGACATAAAGTAGGAAGCCGTACTACAGGTAAATTCACCAAAGCTGGCACTGGCGCGAATGGATCGAGTAAGTATCTATATGTGCATGTCCAAATGACAGCAAATACGGGTTGGTATAACACGGCCGCATGGTGTACCGGATAGATGGCCTGAATTTTCAGTATTATCACACAAAAATGAGGTACTACCACATTTCTTAAGAAAAAAGTTAATACTAACGGAAGTATATACAAATTAAAATGAAGGTAAGAAGGGACTTCACAAAGAGATAGCGAAGATAATATTTATAAAGGGTATTTGATGATATAATTAATATTTAACTGATAATAATTTAAAATACACACACGGAATCCAACTGCGTTACATTTTTTAGGTATAAAAGGTAGCCACCGAAAAGCCTATATATCAGCTCTCAAATCCGAAGTACGAATATTTCTTAAACTGTACAAGTCTCCTGCTACCTAAATGGTTAATACTCGTTGCGTTCTGTTTATATTTACTTTCTTAACCTCCGATCCGTGTTCAGGCGTGTAGACGGCAGAGTACTCGTTAGACTTGTCCGATGTAGTCTGGGTCTTGGGTAACCACCCCCCTCGAAGGCGGCCAAATGGGTACTTTTCGTTCTGCTTGTTGCCTTGGGATACAGGCTGGAAACGTTTCATCACTATTATTAGATAGTCCACAGCTGGACATAGGCCACCCCCGGAGCATGCCTTATTTGTTCTTTTTTATGGGGAGTCAAAGTCAAACTATTATTTATTCAAGTAGGCATAGCGACAAGCACTTTTGAATCACCATAAATAAAATCCCAGTGACCCAAGAAGAATCGGTAAGAAACTCAGTGGGGCTTATTTAAAAAAAAGTACACATGACTTCGTTTTTAAAAAAATTCTGATATAATGATAATAACAAGAGATGTAAATTTTTTTGAAATGTAAAGATGAGATTAGTGCCCTAATCGCCACGCATAGCAGACGGGTTGGCGATCGCAGTCATATCAGATCTGTAGTTACTTATTTGTAAGGATGCTGCTGCCCAGTCACCGGTGATATGTAAATATATAAATTGCGCCCAAACTCAATTTATGGACATACCTGATGGGACCGGAAATATTTATATTTGGAAATATCTGAAATCGGCAAATGGAATAGTACCTTACCTACTCTAAAATTTTATGAAGATTATTACATGAAGTATTTATCATTTTCGACAGAAAAAAAGAATACCCGACTAACCCATAAATTGAGTTAGGACACAATTTATGGACATACCCAGGACCCGAAATATTTATACATTTGGAAATACTTGAAATTGGCAAATGGAGTGGTACCCTAAGGTACTACCACATAAAGTACTTATAATTTTCTACAGAAACATATTATCCAGCAATATAATCTAAAAGAATATACCAATATGACTATGTATGAGAACTAACCTTTCCACGCCCTGAATCCTCTTCCAATCGGTCTTGCATGAATTCGTTCATCGAAGGCGTCATGTATTGCTGACAAAATGCTGTGAAAATAATTATATTCGTATAATAACATTAATTTAGCATGATCCAGACATTGTGATTGTTACTGGCAATTTGACAAGCAACCGAAATAAATATCGGGTTTAACCAATTTCATCACATCGTTCTGTTTTCATTTTGACCGGTTCGACACCGAAATATTATATAGTAGATTGGTCGGCCGGACTAATGCCTGTCAATACCTAAATACACGTACAAGCTTCTTCTATCAGGATACTAATTTCGCTATATTTTTATCGCCGCAACTCTTAAATTCCCTTCATTAACCAGTGAGTACGTCCCTTTAATCCATCTCCGAATTAGTTCTTAGAAAGATAGAAAACTTCATGAGTTTTAAGCTGTCGATAGTTAGCTGGCATTTCGTCTTCATCATAGAACTTGGGCCCGTTTCTCAAAAGCTTGTTACTTGTCTCTTTTTCTAACACCATTAATTAGATATGGGCTTCCTCTTGCATTCCAAGTTACCAGCTTTTGAGAAATAGGCCTGACATGAAGTTCAGAGAGAGGTATATGACAATTTCGAACCTTTTTTTTCATTTCACACCGATGACGCCTACGTTGGAGTGAGAGAGACAGAAGTTCAAATACTCTATTTTACATGGTCACGGAAGACTTAGTTTAGGAAAACATTAAGTTCAATCTGCATACACTTTTCTATGCTTGAACTGACATAAATACTAACCAGTGAAATCATCTCTCTGGTCGGGCTCCAAATCGGCTCTAAGTAAGTTGGCAAACTCCGTAGAATTCAAGCTAATGGTAGGCGGGTCTGCCTGTGGCATCATAGGGCTCACAGTACAGTGCAGTTGCAACGGGCTATGGGTCTGCTCCTGGTCGCATGCCATGCCTAGAAGAGCGTCACCTAAGTCGACGTTCGTTTGCGTATCCATCATTACCGGTACCTAGAACAAATTATAGTTTTAGATTCGTAATTCAAATTCTTCATTTGGAGTGCATATGTGTGACGTTCCGCGGATGAAGGTAGCATTATAAGTTACCCGCTGACTGAAGTTACATATAAACATAAGATTGAAATGATTGAGAAAGACGCATAAGAAAAAAAATGATTTCAAAATGTGACTAAAATTGTAAGAAATTTTCTGTATGTGGGTTGGTTAATACAATAAATACTGTCACAATTTATTGAAATTTAATAATATTTTTCGATGAAAATACTTACAGCATTGGGCGTAATGCATTGCATCATGTAATCAATTTCTGGACATATCTTTGGTGGTTGTTGCTAAAAATGAAATTTAAAATAAAATAATAAAGTAAATAAAAATTATAAAATAACGATAACAAAATCATGTAATTATGTTTCCTTTATAAACGCAAAATAATAAATATGTTCATGAAAAATAAAAGGTTTATTGGATGAAACAAATTGGTACATCACATAATATAAATTAACAGTGGTCCCCAATCTAAGCCGAGCCGGTATCTCGGGAACCATGGAGAGTAGTTAAATATTAAAATTCATATTAAACTTTTTTTGATAACGTCTATGGTCCATTTGGGTACTTTTAAATTGAAATATTAATATTCAAAAACAAAAAACTCACATTTAACTCTACTACAGTGGCGGGTAAACCAAAACTCTTCACCGATCCTAAAACAAAGACACAGTATTTATGCGAAGTCGTATAATATAATTGAAATGAATTCGGTATTTAAAACTTAATAATTATTCGTAATAACTTCGACATATTAATATAATTTAGAATTTATAATTCTTCTGGCCTTCCGCAAATTTTGAAATTCTTCAATTTCGAGCATATGTCTCTGTCACCAACGAGGGCATTACCGGCGTGACAGAGACATGATCGAAATTTAAGAATTTTAAAGTTCTCAGTAAGTATTTAATTGTGAATAAAGATGTGCCGTTCTCGGTAGACTCCCAATGTTTCTACGGGGAAACTTATCATTTAAGAATATTCCCCAAACAGTGATGAAAGTTAAAGCAATGGCACGGTACACCAGCTCACTAAGCCTTACCTAGTGATCCTGTGCTGCTAAAGGAATCATACGGAGATTGCGAATTCGCCTTCCTCTTCTTGTTTTGCTTAGCAAGGGGATCTGCCCTGTAGGTGAACTCCTTAGGGTCGCTGCATCGCCCGTCCGAAGGCCGCACGAGTTCTACTGACACTTTTACGTCGCTTATTATTTGCTGATTGTGGTAAGCGGGTGTCCTGAATGCAAAATATTAACTTAACCCCTTATATATGAGCAGGCTTTAACGAGTTTTCTGCTAGAACACTGTTTTTATAGTACCAAGGATTTTTAGAGTATAGCAGACGAGTGC
>JALPQI010027730.1:0-14335 GCA_025490895.1 Thaumatotibia leucotreta | reverse complement strand
ATTGATTTACTCAATGGCAACTCCAACGAGGAACGATAATGTCGTTACTGGACGTCCTAGACCACGAAGCTAGTCACTTCCAATTTACAACTTCCTACTAAAATACTTGAGCAACCAGCTGTAAGAGTCACTAATAATAATAAACATGAGAACATAACTCACCATGACTTGCCAGAATGTAACTGTCGGACACGATCCAACTCTCGGGTTATAAGTATCTATGTAGTAAATCCAAAATCAATGTTTTCAAACACTCATGAATACCTATAACGTACCTAAAGGTAAAAAAAGTATAAAGTAGAATGTGTAACTCGAGCAGATATGGAATGGGTAAAACTAAGTTTTATGTTAGTCTTCAAGATATTCTAAGACGTGTATGGTAGTTTCGTTAAATTACCTTGAGATAAAAAGGCACGTGATAGGAATTTTGCCATGTCTAAAAATAGGTAATTGTTTAAATAGAGCAGTAATTTAACAATGTTCCTTTAAAGCCTAGAAAATTAAAGAACTAGAACTTCCTATGTGAGTATTGTAAATTTTTGAATACTTACTGAGTAACACAAGCAACGACGGTATTGATTGGTTGGCAAACTACGAGCAACTCGCGTGATGTCAAGAAACGGGATATAAAAATTATATTACATACCTAATGCTTAGGTTTGCCAATGTGAGTCGTTCATGAAGATTTTTCCAGGTGTCATCGTGATAGGTCAACCTCGATTCTTTGCCGTATAAATAGGTTTATTTTGCTATTTTTACAACATGCTGACTTTGAAAAAAGTATTATTAATTAATGACGCACATTACTTCATTTAGTTAGTCATCTACCTTAGTACCTATTTATCATTTACCGATCCTATGGTTTAATTCGACCCACCCATTCGACCCGTTTGTGCTAATAATTTAATATAACTGTTTTAAGTAGTACGAAACGATTTATAATTAAAATACCTTTTGTACCAATCAACAGTAACGTAAAATAGGTAATAAAATGTCATTTGCAAGTTTATGTTACTTTAGTACATTATAAAATATTATTACCACGATCCACATTTAGCAGATAGGCAACCATCGAAAGTTTATAAAGTCATGAAAACAAAGAATATTGATAGTACATATATTATACATATGTAGGTACACAAATAATAAACAATTATACAGCTACTAATATTAAATACTAATCGCACGTATTATTTAGTTTTCATGATAGCATCCGCTCCCTTTAGAACGTTTCTGGGTTAGTAGAATAATTTACCCATAAATATTCAGTTCTTCGTTGTAGTTAGGAGTTATCTGCAAATTGTAATGTTATCAAGATATACCACATTTCCCTGAATATGTTAGTGTGATGTAATACAACGATGAAATCCAATTTCTTGAATTGCCATCGCATGAATGCTGAACATTCTCAACAATGGGAAAGACGAGCTCGACAACCCGAGCCTGTCTCGGCTTCTGACAAATATTTAAATGTAATTGAAAATGTTGACGTGAACACGTGCTCAGTAGCTGGAGGGGCTGCGTCTGCGTCAAACGGACCCCGAGCGAGGGGCGGCTCTACAAGGGGGCCGTAGTACAAAGAGTGGTAAGTACTAAACGGTTCGTACCTATAGGTACGTATATGTTAAATTATAGTCCTCAGTTATTGACGTGGTGGTGGTGGCACTTTATGCAGATTAGAATTCACGACTCGCGCGATAGGATTATATTTTTTTCCCCTCACTAGCTCGTAAAGTGCTCGTTTATCCTTTAATACGAACGTGTAAAAACGCATATTATTCACTTGTGTGGCAAAGTAATGACCTTGGTTTTGGAATAACAAAACGTAAAATGCTCATGGAAATCGTTCCATATTAATGATAATTAAATAATTTGTTTGAGAATTTAGTGTAAAATATATGATGATTTTAACAAATAAATCCTAAAATTCCATAAGTAACAATTGATTTAGTGAATGATGATAAGATGACTAGATGCAATCACAAAACGCAGAAAATGTCAACGTCAACATTGTTAAAGAATATTATAGGTTATAATCTTTATTTACCGACTCGAACACGCATAAAAATAGTAAACTAAAAAACTTTCAGGGTGTTCTGTTATAATTTTGTAAAAATAATGAATGAGAATGATTTAAAAATGCATTGGCGTTGGTGTGCAACTACAGGAATGTGTTAAAATCGTGCTGCGTTTACTTGTTCGTGCTAAGTTTACTGCGACAAAATCTTGCATTAAATACAGTCATGATGCATTTGGAAAATTATTATCACTAACCCGATGATGATTGTAATGTGAACAAATAATTACCTATTTCGAGTTTCCTCGCTATAGTGAGGGGAAAAGTTTTGTGTTACACACGGGTGCAAATGTAACTATTATTCGTTGAATGTAAAAGTTAAGCTACGTGCAGTTACAGTACCTATATGCATATCAATTTAATGTGGTTACATTTAGGATTTGTATTAAATTACCTGATTATTGAATTGGATTGAGATTAACTAGATTACAAAAAGTAAATATCATTGTATTGCCATCATGTCATCAAGAATGATGATAAATTACATTTAGGTACCTATATCATGATATGATTCACGATGGCAAAAATACTTATGTAGAAATTTTATTGGGTATCGTGACGAGCGTATGTATAACTAATAATTGTTACTTAGAATACTTACTTACTTCTGTATAATATGTAAAAGGAGAAACTGACTGACATATCAACGCACAGTCTATAAATCGCTGGTCCTAATAGACACTCCAAAATCCGCACGTAGGTTTCTTTTATGGTGTAAGGGAGCACAGAGGAAGGATTTTTCAAAATTCACCTCCTAAGGGGTTAAAATGGGGGTCCAATGTTTGTATGGCGATACAAGATTAGTGGGACTATTTTATCGGAAATTTCGGAGGAGTACCTATTCTTTAAAATAAATGAGTAAAGAAGTGTTTAATGTTTTTGAAAATACAAGCCCTAAATTGGCTATGTAAAGTTTTTCGATTTTAACGCTAAAGTGGGAGTACAAAATTTCAGCGAATCGGTAGTAGGATCCCATGGTTATGGATGCAGAAATCATAGGGGACAAATGCTCGTCAACTTCCTCGAACGCGAGGGGCTCTTCTTGATGAACTCATTCTTCAAGAAGCAGCCCCAAAGGAAGTGGACGTGGCAAAGCCCGGACACTATGACGAAAAATGAGATCGACTTCATCATGTCGGACAAGCGGCACATATTCAGAGATGTCTCCGTGATCAACAGGTTCAATACCGGTAGCGATCACCGACTCGTCCGAGGCTCTCTGAATATCAATTTCCGTGCTGAACGTGTCCGCTTGATGAAGGCCAGACTCCGACCAAATTTGCTCCAAACTATGATTGGATCTAAAACGTTCCAGTCAAACCTGGAGAACCGATTCGCTGCCATGGAAACCACAGCGGACGTGAACCAGAAACTTCAAGATGTGGTTCGCATCCTCAGGGAGGAAGGTACGAGATTTTGTGAAAGGCAGCGCAAGGATAGGAAGTCAAAGCTTTCGGAGGAGACCTTAGGGCTAATGAAGGAACGACGTGAAAACCCACCGGTCTCTTCGTCAGGGAAACGGACTCTAAACCGAGAGATCAGTAAGCACGTACGACACGATCTCCGGTGCTCCAATACTCTTTCGATTGAAAGAGCGATCGAGCAGAACCGGGGGTCAAAGGTGTTCGTACAATCTCTCGGAAGGAGCCACCTGACGAAGCTGACCACAGCTCGTGGAGAAGTCGTTACTTCGAAGCCGGCAGTCCTTTCCGAAGTGGAAGACTTCTATGGCCAATTATACGCTTCGCATGCATCTCGACCTGATCCCGAAAATGAGGATCCTAGAGCCACTTTGATACGCCACTACACCGAAGACCTGCCAGAAGTCAGTATCGACGAAATCGAGATCGCTCTTGGGCAGCTTAAAAACGGAAAAGCCCCTGGAGAAGATGGCGTTACAACAGAGTTGCTAAAAGCAGGAGGTAAACCCGTATTGAGGGAGCTCCAAACGCTTTTTAACGCTGTCCTATTCGAAGGGAGAACTCCGGAGGCATGGAGTACAAGTGTGGTTGTCCTGTTCTTCAAAAAGGGAGACAAAACCCTGATGAAGAACTATCGACCCATTTCTCTTCTAAGCCATGTCTATAAGCTGTTCTCAAGAGTGATCACGAACCGTCTTGCGCGGAGATTCGACGAATTCCAACCTCCGGAACAGGCTGGATTTCGGAGCGGATACGGTACCATAGACCACATCCACACAGTGCGGCAGATTATACAGAAGACTGAAGAGTATAATCAGCCCCTGTGTCTAGCATTTGTGGACTATGAGAAGGCCTTTGACTCGATTGAGATTTGGTCTGTTCTGGAGTCCTTGCAGCGATGTCAAGTTGATTGGCGATACATTCAAGTGATAAGATGTCTATACGAGGCCGCCACCATGTCCGTCCAAGTACAGAATCAGCAAACAAATCCTATACCATTGCATAGAGGCGTGAGACAAGGGGACGTGATCTCCCCGAAATTGTTCTCAAATGCAATGGAGGATATGTTTAAGACGCTGAGCTGGAAAGGGCGTGGCATCAACATTAATGGCGAGTACATCTCTCACTTGCGATTCGCTGATGATATCGTCATCCTGGCAGAAACGCTGCAGGACCTACAACAGATGCTGAACGACCTGGCTGACTCTTCTATACGCATCGGCCTACGGATGAACTTGGACAAAACCAAGGTTATGTTCAATGAGCATGTACTACCGGAACCGATCGCAGTACACGGCACCGTTCTCGAAGTTGTTCAAAGATATGTATACCTCGGCCAAACATTGTAGATGGGTAGAAACAACTTCGAGAATGAGGTGAATAGAAGAATTCAGCTAGGTTGGGCAGCGTTTGGGAAGCTACGTCGAATCTTCACATCGTCGATCCCACAGTGTCTGAAGACAAAAGTCTTCAATCAGTGCGTCCTACCCGTCATGACGTACGGAGCCGAAACGTGGACACTGACGGTACGGCTGGTCCACAAGTTTAAGGTCGCTCAGCGAGCTATGGAAAGGGCCATGCTCGGCGTCTCTCTGCGGGATCGAATCAGAAATGAGGTTATCCGGCAGAGAACCAAAGTGATCGACATAGCCCACCGTATTAGCAAGCTGAAGTGGCAGTGGGCTGGCCATATTAGCCGTAGAACCGACAACCGTTGGGGTAAACGAGTTCTTGAGTGGAGACCGCGTCTCGGCAAGCGTAGTGTAGGACGCCCTCAGGCAAGGTGGAGCGACGATTTGCGCAGGATGGCTGGCAGGAGCTGGATGCGAGCAGCCGAAGATCGAGAACGGTGGCGTGAAATTGGGGAGGCCTATGTCCAGCAGTGGACTGCGATAGGCTGATGATGATGATGAAGTTTTTCGAAGGTATAAACATTATATTTTTCCCTGATAGCCGTCGTCTTAAAGTTTAAGAAAATACGGCTCTTTTATTTTTATTTCCTATAAATTGTTGAAAATATTTTATCAAGTGAGTGAGGTGACGTTTGTGCAGTTTTATGGATGTATAGGGCCTAATACGTTCGTCAGCAATCAGTATAATTAAATAGAAAAAAAAATCTGTCAACGTCAATGTCACTCGTATCATTACTTTATTTATTTATTCTATTTCATTGTACTTGTTGCGGACGAAAGCATTATTAGGCTCTGTTCATCCATAAAACTGCACAAATGTCATCTCACTCGCTTAAAAAAAATTGTTAACAATTTATAGGACATAAAAATAAAAGAGCCACATTTTCTTGGACCTTAAGACGACGGCTATCAGGGAAAAATATAATATTCATACCTTCAGAAAACTTTACATAGCCAATTAGGTACCCCCTAATGAAGTGAAAAAATCGACATGGATTTTGTTGTTACTTATAATGGTTTATCCGATCGACGGTCACGAAAATAATGACGATTTTAAAATTACTTGGAATATAACCAGTACCTGGCCTCAGTACACCAAAATGATGCGGTAACTTTTGTTACACGAAATGGACATTGGACATGGGTTTTTGAGGCATCATTTAAATACGATATGTCTAGTTCGTTATTGATATAAGAATTATCTTCTAACTGAAATCGTGTAAGTAAAGAGTTAAGGTATATTAATGTAGCAAAAGAGAATCCTAATATTTTTCCTTTACGGAAATCAAACTTCAAATCATTGGCAAGGTTTCAAGAAAATGATAACTTTTGTTACCTCCGAAAGAAACGTACTTTTTTTATAGTTAGTGATCGAAATAAGAAGTTTAAGTAACTGACTGATTCTGATTCTGAAGTAAAAGTATACAGGAATCGTTGATTTTTTGGGATATAAATGAAGGTTTTATTTTTTCTGGCAGAAAGGATATTCAGTTTTTGCTTTATTTTTTTGATTTTGTGAATAATATGTTTTTTAAGGATTAAAAAAAAATCAATATCGTGACAGTTAATCAACTCGGTTTTTCCCTGTACCTCAAAAGAGAAATTTTTAAAAGTTTAAAAAAATTGGCATATGGTACTATAGTTAGTTTATTTACAAAAAATATCGGATTATGTAACGTATTTAGCCGTAGAATATTACCCCATCAACAGATTCTTTAATGGATATACCTAATATATTAGTGTAAGGTGGCTATAGAATAATATTAGCAACATTTATTCCAACAAAATGCAGAAGGTAACGAAAACGTGGTAATGAATTATTTTGTTCAATTTGGTTTGTCAAATTTAGTACCTACTAATAATATTTAACTAACTTGCGGAGTTGTAATAACAACTGTGACTAACACCTATCCTATCCAAGGACAAACCAGGAGAGGAAGCGTATTTTTTGTTAAGTATTACTATTGAACGTTTAACGTGAAACATTGCTTTCATTCAAATGTAAACAGTCTAAACACTGAAGTCACGAAGAAAGTTTATAACACGTGAACTTTGACACCTGCCGCAAACAAACACACATCGCGATTAGCATGACAATGACAACAGCTGATCTAGTGCCGCCGCATCCGCGGGCGGATCACCGCTTCCGCACACAACCATGACCTAACCGAATTACTCGAGGGAACTACACTAGTTACCTTGTTCAGGCCGGGGTGCTTGAGCCTGTCGAGCCCCGACAGGCGGCTGGAGGACTGCCCGTCTCCGGAGCCCCAAACACCGAGTCTGTCACGTTCCATAGCGTCGTACGTGCACTTAGATCCGACGTCGGCCAGCGACTGCCGCCCGATGCCGAGCGCGCCGGTTTTGTCTCGCACCGCGGGGGGACCCATGGCGCACTCGCTCCTGGGAAAGCGGGAAAATTTTCAGCGATAAGTTTTCCCTGATAGGGAGATACGGTTGCCACCGCCCGATAAGAGATGGCGCTGTTACGTGTCCACTTCAAAGGCATATTTACTTTAACCTCGTAAGACCCACCATAGTTACTTTTCCTATGTTTAATTTTAATCTTGTTCTGTATGTAAATTGATAAGTATTTCAGCGATAAGTGGATGGATGGATGTTTCAATAAGCAATGAAACTAAAGAAATTCTACTTTAATTGGTTCAAGAAAGATTCAAATTGAATTGCAACAACATGTACATTGTAATGTACCTACTTTGGGTCTTACCTTACTAGGCTATATGATTAAATATAGGTACTATTTAAGTATTTCAATAGTCAAATTATAGTATATTGCATATGTTTATATATTATACGATTTTATTTTTGTCATAGTATAAACGCGTGATATCAGTGCGGTTAGCCTATTTGATAACAGATGGCAGGCCGTGGGAGTGAAAATTAAGATTGCACAATTTGCGTAATTGATACTCTACATAAACTATTGGTATCAATTTGAGAAATAACGTCATCTATAATTTAGAACTCAGGAAATATTTGTAGCGTGATTTGGAGATAACTACACCGTTAGCAGCGCTATAAATACACCGTAATTGTGATGCAGTGTTTACATTTATTTAAGTTCCTCGTCAACGGATAGTTTTGGTGTCTACTTGTAGGAGTTAAACAGAAATGTTGATCGTGAAAAAAAAATCGTAACAGATACCTATTTATAATTACGATTTCAATATCTTCTGTACGATACACCTATCTACCCACTCATCATCACACAGTCCAGGTGTACCTAAATCATGTGTTTTGGTGTTACCTCAAACAGTAACCAAACATAGGTACAGAACATTATAAGCAGTATGAACAATAAAATTATTATAAATTTTAAACTAATCTTTATCGCCTACTTAATATTTTTTTGAATACATATCGCGCATTTGACACAGTCATGGAAGAACCAGATAGCGACCGACAGGTGGTGACAAACAAAAGTTGTAATCTTGTGGAGATTCACTGAGTGCTGAAATATTTTCTATGATAAAAAAGTCGGCAATTATCAATACATTTGATGAATTGTATGGTAGGGAATAGGGAAAAGTACTAATTACAGCCGCTTGAGGTAATATAAAAATACACGCTGTATAACAAGCGTTGTAAACTATACCGACGTAGTATCATCGACGGAGTGTTTCAGTTTATTTCTTCTACGTATTAGAGTAGAAGTATCCTACCGCCAATTACTTAATACCCACAATACCTAACAACTAGTTATACAAGTGAATAATAGATAACACTGTCATGGGAATCGATACAACCACCGTAACCACATGACCCGCTCCGGCTATCATTCACGATAATTGCGAAGGTCAGTGACCCCGCGAACCAAAACACGAACGAGTAGTTATATTTAGCAAACCGTAAGTATATCCCTATCGCCATTACATCGACCCCCTCGAATGACAATTGTGAATTGTACAGTGACATCGAGCGGCTTGACTTGAAGTGTACAAAGCATGTGTCGGTTAAAGTTCTTGTAATTAACTATATCCAGTTTCAACCTCAAGCTAACTATATGTACCTATCTAGCTTCCTCTGAAACTGAAAATAAATTACAAAAAAAAACATATGACAGTTTCCATTGTAGGTAATATACATTACATACATGTAACGGATTGTTTGTGGTTATTGGGTACATTTCTACATAAAATACATGGCGTAACATGGAAAAAAGAACACGTAGGTACCTATCGCGTGTGTGTTTTATTTTGTCAATCAGCGAAAAATTCGCTTTTTTTCATTACCTATCAAAAATAGACCGGATTCGACGCTTGTGAATCATCATCGTCATCATTTGAGTAGAAAGATGTCCACTGTTGGACATAATCCTCCGTTAATGATTGCCACAATGACCGGTCCACCCGCATCAGTGGACTCCTCGACCTTCATCAGGTCATCATTTCTCCTTTTGGGGGGCCTGACCTACCCCTGTGAAAAAAATATGATTGGACCAATCATATTTTTGGGGGGATATTTATGTTTTCACGCCAATTTATTTATGTTTGACATTGTATGGTTTAGTAGGCACATACAATCCCAAAGTCTGGTATATCTACTAGTTAGTATGTAATAGCTAATTACCAGACTTGTCTCTCCTTACAGGTTATTAAATTAAAATTTATGCATAATATCAATTTGTCTATGAAGATTATTTTAAACATTAAATTGTATTGTCAAGTCGAATTCATTTGTGTTAAAAATACATAACATAACGAACATAACACGCCACTTTTAGGGGATCAATACGAAATGACATAACGTGTAGATCTACAAAATGACCAAAATCTATGGCCCTAAGGTTGCTGTGGCCCTACAGTGCTACGGCCGCAATGCTACGGGTCAATCCTGAAAAGTACCTCGAGCAAAATAGATAACATTTAAGAAAATTTTAACGTAACATTTAGAAATAAACAAGGTAAATTTTTATAAAAGTTACTTAAAATTGCAATTAAATACTATGTAAATATAGTCTAAACATTTCAACCTTGCTTGGAGTAGTTACGTCTAAAGTATTTATTTTGCTTGAGCTACCTTGCCAGTAAAGACCTGGGCCAAAACCACAAAACTTAAAAGCGCACAATTCTAATTTTTTTATATCGAAATTTTTACAATTTTGTAGCATTGTACGCTAGTAAAATTTTATGGGATAGGCCACTGTATACAGCCTACCTACGCGGGCACCCAGGGCATTCGAAGCCTCTCCTCTGGCACACACACTCTTGCAGATGCGACATTCAGCTGTAGGCAAATAGGCTAGAGTAAGTGCGATAAAAAACTCTAAATACACTATCACCTACATCTCCTACCTCATTCCAGCATCGACCGTTTTAGTACAAGTACCTAGGTATTAGATGCATGGGTTTCCTTTTGTGTCAACAAATTTAGAAAATGCACAAAAAATAAATAATACAAAAGCGAATAAATATTCGACACTATTATGTACCTACTGAAAAAACTATAAAAATATTAAATAAAATGTGTTAACGATCTCTGTCTAATGGGCAGGTGGGCTACATACTGCACTGCAATACATAATAGTAAAAAATATAACTGTTCTTACTCTGCTATAATATTCCCTGTAGTGACAAAGGTAGCCTCTAAAGCTACGAATCGGTTGGTCAGAGCTAGTGAAACAAAAAGAATAATAATGTCTTGATAATAATAACAAAAAGATACATTTTATAGTAAGTAATAAGCCGTTACAGTCAGTTCAATGTTTTCATTAGTTAACAAATTAAAGTTTTACAAATAAAAAAATATACCTAATAGCTTTATGATTACAGAAAATATATTAGGGGCTATGAAATTTTACAAATAAGATCTACCTGTACCTTGCACAGTCTCGGAATAGGCCACTAACACGAGGTTAAACTAACAGGTGCCAGTGTAAGGCTTAGTAAAAATGAACTTACCCTTACAAATTTCACGATCTGTCTCTATTAACTCCATACCGTTCAACCACGTAAGATAGTCAAGTAATGATCTCCTAATACAGTAAGCAATAGTTTGCGCACTTGATTTTTAGTGAGAGATGGGAACGTAATGGTAATAAAGAGTAAAACTCACCGTGTACTCTGTAAAGTGCCCGCGCCATTCACCTGACGGCTGTCAAGTTGCCCGTTAGATCTGACTTTACGTGACAAGAATTCCATATTTAAATACCAAAGAGATCAAATATCACAGTGAAAACGTTTACTAAAAAGTAAATATGTGTTTCAATTAATTAATTTAAATTTAGCAATTTTTTATAATACAATATAATAAAGTCAAAGATTAGACATTTTTTTAATACGGAGCTGAGATGAAGCTCTCGTGGATTCTGAATGACGACTGAAGGATGGAAATCTGGTGATCCCGATAAATACGAAGTTTATCGTTACAACTATGGCGCGGGAGCGTGACTTACACAAGTAACTAAAATAACTACCAAGTACCTATTAGTTATAAAACAACGCAGTTTGCCAAAAATCGCATGATGTCTATAAAACATGTAGGTAGTTATTACCTAAGTTTTAAAATTAAGTACCTACATAACTTTATCACTTTCGTAATAACAGTAATTTACATGAAAATGCAATAAAGTCTCTACATAGGTATGTACCCTACCTATTCCTGTAGGTACGGTAACCAAGTTATTCACTTTACACTTCTCGATACAATAATTATCTATGCAGTGTAAAGCGAATTACTCGATTGACTGTACCTGTTATTCGTTCCTTTTCTTCAAACATATCAAAATCACTATACTTACTAGTTCATTATTTGTGCCCGCTCTTAATATGGTAATGATATAATCATTTGACACGACTGTATTTGCTTTTATGAACTACTTTTTGGTGTAGGAACTAGGAACCCACCATCCCTACTAGATATCCATAACACGTACATATATATCGTATGTATTAGATAGACAAAAAATCTCGAAATCATGGTGAGTAGAGTACATATGAGAGATATACGACTGTAAGTATATATACTGCTAATAGCTTGATGTTTTGACATATAACTAGTAGATAATAAAAACGTGACGCCATTATCTCAGGGGGTTATGGCTATTTACCATGGAAAATAGTCGTGACATACGCCACTGATTACAGACAGTTAATTACGATTAAATTTCAATGCGTGTTTCTTTTACACAATCGAACCATTTCTTTGGTCTCCAAATAAACCTTTGAAAGAGGAGCCTAAAGCTGCCTTGATAAAGCCAACGCTTTAAATGAAATAAAAAACACATGCTGGTTTATTTTACTTAATACCTACAAACTCTGTTAGCAAGGATTTTCCTGAAAAATTGTCCTGAAAAACAACAAACCAATTTCACTCTTTTAAAAATTAAAGTTACCCATTGTTTTGTTTGCATCGTCATAAAATAATAGCATATTAGGACAAAGATAACAGCGTCCATCGCTGGTTCCTCTTAGATAAAAGTATCGAACACTGGTGCAACCTTCAGTACCTCATTAGATAAGTTCAGTCGTTGAACCAGCAACATCGTAAAAACTTGAAGAATGAAAAAGAAGATGACTCATAAATTACCACATCCAGATGTTAACAGATTAGCCACAAGACGGTGAAATGAAAATGGCGCGCTTATACTAGACATCATTCAATAAATGAATGTTACAGTTTTCAGCTGCCTACGTTTCCTAGTTAGTAGCCTACGAAGCTGGATGTTGCGGGTTTGAATCCCGGCGAAGCCATTATTTGTGTACCTATGTATTTATTTATCACAATTATTTGTTCCTTGGTCGTGGCTGTTTATGTATTTAAGAAGTATCTACACGTATATATCAATTATATTATATCGTCGCTTGGTGCCCACATCACAAGCCTTAATTAAGCTTACCGTAGGACTACGTCTATTTGTGTAAGACGTCCCAAGATATTTATTTATTTAGTTTTCTAAGCCTTCAACGCGTGTAACGTAAAGCACCCCATAAATAGGGATGATGACTGAAGTTAAAATAAATTATTTAACATTATGCACGACATAATACACGAAGAAATTATTACTATGGTGTAGATTGCAGTATTTTTTGTACAAAACTACTATTTAATAAATTGAAAGAACTTAAAAGAGTAGGTTATTTGGCAGTACTCAAACGTGACGTCACTTTTGAGTATTTCATATAAAATTCCATAGTGATGATCGTTTTGACAGTTCGAAAAAAGATGCTGTTTTGACTTGCCAGTCATCATGCCTATTCTACGCGAAAGATAAGCCATAGATCATCCCGCAGGTCGCAGGCGCTTGGTGGTCAAGGTCGGCGAAGGACGCCGGCACGTGTCCCGCATGCTGCGTGATCGCACGCGCACGCTGACGGGCGCGGGCGCATCTTTCAGGCCCAGAGGCTGCGGTGCTAATGTAATGCATTTATCGAATCCATAATTACTTGATTGGAAATCACGAGGTTGCGCGCGAGTCGTTTAGATAATAAATATATTAATTATTTTCACCCTTACAAATCAAAAGCGTGAATAAGCGTTTTTTTACATTAATTCTGTAGGCCTAGCCATTTTGCAATCGTATACGATAAGCGATAAGTCACGTGACCATAATAATGTATGGAAATGGTCACGTGACTTCGTACGAATCTGGCATTCTCATACTGTTATGACTTATCGCTTATCGTATACGATTGCAAAATGGCATCTTGACTAGGTCTGCTGATTCTCCCAGTTATGGACTTGCTTAGGCGAACAATAATGTCCCAAGATGTCCATACTCAAACAAAGTTATGGAAATGCGTTTTTTCAATATCAAGATCGAATCAACTCCTGATTTATTCGAATGAGCTCAAACATGTCCAGATCTGGAAGAAACGGGTTTCCGGGTTTTTATTTTAAAAAAAGCTCATATGCGATTGGTGTACCTGGCGGCTTATGATGGTCCCGTTTTATCCATTTATCGTGCTACGCGTTACTTTCGCACTTGCCTTGTCAGAACGTGACGGCAACGACGACAAACGATTGTTTAGACGCAGACCGCGGTACCATCATAAGCCTACTGTACAGTAACGCATAGTTTTAACAGTTTTAAGACCTTCCCTAAGAGAATGTTTTAAGTAAATAATTCAGGTCAAATTCACTTTTCATCATTTTTTATTGATTTTTTTCCTAGCCACAATGAAAACACGTCATCTTAATCTAAAGTAATCTACACTTTAATAATAAATGATACCGGAAAAACATTCCGTGTGACGAAGGCGTTTTTATCCACCAATTATAAGACCTCGAAATAAGTATTAGTCATACGAGTCAAGGAGTACATATTTAATATTTTTGTGGTATTTTTAGATACTTACAAAATTAATTTAAATAAGAATTGAAATACATGAACATTAAATTATGTCTCGACGGTAATCACTAATCAAGTAACAAAAGTTACCTACTTGTTTTTTTTTATAGAAATT
>JALPQI010027729.1:0-13389 GCA_025490895.1 Thaumatotibia leucotreta | reverse complement strand
GATTTAGAGATAAATAAATATCTTGGGACATCTAACACAAATCGGCCTAGTCCCACGGTAAGCTCAATTAAGGCTTGTGAGGTGGGTACCACCTCGTATAAATCGGATGATAGTAATATCTAACTATTCATTTCAAAGAATGTGCACTGATGATTAGGTTATTATTATCAACAACTAGCTAGGGAATCCGGACTTTGTTTTATTACGTGCTCTCTTTATAAAACTTGAAGTGTCACTCAGGCGCTGATCCAGGAGTTCGTTAAGGGGGGGGGGGGCACTGCCCTATGATATGATAGTATTTTATACTTAAAACAGCACCTAGACATACATAAGACCAGTGTGAGATGGGGGGGGGGGGGGGGGCAATGGGGGCACTTGATGGTTCCACTTGCATTGGATCCGCGCCTGGTGTCACTGACCATTCTCTGAGAGAAACATTGTCTACCCAGCGTGGTGATTATGGTCATTTACCTCCTAATGCCCATAAATTAATGTTCGTACGCATAGGTGATAAGAAAGGCCTTTGCCCAGCATTGGAATAATACAGGATAATGGCCGTAATACTAAAAGCTTTACAAATTAAAAAAACACATAGGCCATTTAGAAACATCCTTGAAGCCACAGGAAGGTCAATAAAACCATTATTTCAATGAAAGTGTTGCGGCAAAATACGCACGGCCTAGCTTCTATCGTCCATCTCCCATTCCCAACCGCGCAACGTGCTCTTGCGCAACTATCCACGTACGATGCTTTAATGGCCTCTAGCTCGCTAGCTTATAGTCGTAGAATAAGAACATTCTTCAGTTGACAACCTTATGCGAACTGCCAAAGAGTGGAATGTCTTGCCCGAAACTGTGTTTCCGCATGTGTACAATCTGAATATCTTCAAGGCAAGAGTAAATAGGTATCTCATATGTAAGCGTGCTCCACCGTAGACTGAATCATCACTTACCAGCAGGTATGAGCGTGGTCAAACGTCTACCTATTATGAATAAAAAAAAAACTCACTAAGTAAATAAAATAAAGATGTCAGCGTCCGTAGCCTAGTTGGTGACCCTCCCTACGAAGCTGGTGGTTCCGGGTTCGAATCCCGGCGAGGGCATTCTTTGTGCATTTATTTATCACAAATATTTGTTCATTGGTCATGGCTTAGTATTTAAGTATCTATTATATATATCGTCGCCTGGTACCCACCCACATCACAAGCCTTAATTGAGCTTACCGTGGGACTAGGTCGATTTGTGTAAGATGTCCCAAGATATTTTTTTATTTTAAAATACCTGCGTCATACAGCGTTCGCGAAAACGGTTCTGGGACGTTTAAGGTGAATTTAGACCAAACGTGCATTCGCTCATTCTATCCCTGACTCTATGAAATTCGTTCGTTACACGAAACGTGATTTGTCGAAATTCATTGATTTCGTAGAGTGGGGGATCAGAATGAGCGAATGCTCGTTTGGTTAGACCACTTTTAGGTTTTGCCCACATAATGCTTAAGAACCAGAAGCCAGGCTTGTTTTCGTCCAACAAGAAAATTAGGGATCTACAGCCCTTAACTTTCATATGTCCACAGGAAAGATTTGTAACCTAACTTGTACAAAAAAAAATTTAATGACCCACCTACTTGAAAAAAGCTCGTATCTCATCTGGATGCTTAGCCAAGTTGGCAATCGCTAGCGCTTAGTAGCGTATCGTAGTTTTCCCTCACTGTCACTCTTTCGTATTAGTGCGACAAAGACAGTTAGCTGCCTTTTGTTTACGATTGACGATTTTGTGTTAGCGATTGGCAACTTGTCTAAGCACCCAGGGTCGCGTTTTATAAAGTTACAATTTACAATTTCGCTGTTTGCCTCTCTAACGCACGCACATATTGGCTAGAAAGAGAGGCAAACAGCGAAATTGTAAATTGTAACTTTATAATACGCGACACAGGCCTAGTCAAGAATGTCAAGATGCCATTTTACAATTGTATACGATAAGCTCTAAGTAATAAATGTATGAGAATGACAGCATCGAACGAAAAGTCACGTGACAATTTCCATACATTATTGTGACTTATATTCGTGACTTATCGTTTATCGTCAGTGACACTTTCCAGTCTATAGTAGATTTATCGACACCCATGGGAATAGTTGGGGTGAAAATGGTAACAATAGGCAAAATCTAATTCAACTTTCGATCAATTACAATATTTAATGCCAAAATTATACTTTATTATTTACCTCTTCAAAGAGAAATACCTTGAGAGTAACATCAAAGAACATTAATTTAACAAAACTTTCAGACACCGTAGATTAAAACGAGTTTGAAACTTTTATCGCCATTGTTTTATTATAATAAGCACTCAGGTCTAATTAGAGGCCTGAAATGAAGCCGCAACAGGCCTAATGGGATTTAGGTCCATGTCATTAGACTGGTCTAAATTCAGGCTAAGGTCATTGACTCATCTAGTCATCTCGCGGTCTTGGTGACTAAAAAACTTTCGTCATTGATGGTAATGGGTCCGACCTTGGGTAACCTTGGCTTCATTTTGTAAATTTCAAGACAAAGGGATTTTAGGTAGATTTTATCGCATCTGGCCTTATAATAAGGACGCTTAATTCACCAAAAACGTTTAGGCCTATTATGTTGCATGAACGAGGGGCTGCTTAACAAGTTTAATTAGGATAAATAGAAAAACGGAGTATTTATCTTTTTACGTAATACGCAGAAATTACTGTACATTATAAATTACGTCAGTTATCGTAACATAAGGTACCTATGTAAATACACAATAGTACATTTCGATACAAGGTTACACGTGTATCAAACGACTTTTTTCATAACAAGTGCCTTAAAAAGAGATATTTACGCACGCCAAAGCTTACTTTTCTGCACTGGTTAGGAAAAAGCCATTCAACACAGCGGGAAAAAATAACTTACGAATTAATTAATTAAAAAATATTGTCGTTCTTTTTTGTTCTACATTTTACATAAAATGAAAGAATTTTGAGTGTAACGTTAGGCTTTTCATTATGTTTTTGTCAAAAATCTAATATTATGTCCTTTAGAAATCACAATGGACAGGACGAGGCTTTAGTTAGGTGGTTTTACGGTAATGAATTCCAGCATTAGATGTTTCAGCTCACGCACCTAATGGCTGTCACTTTTGTCTCAAGTCGGTCTAGTCCGGTACTCAGTTGCTCAACCTAATGATTCCACAAAAACCCAGATAAAGAGGCGAGTTGCGCACTTGCGCAGCCGCAAAACAATAGCGACCATTAAAACATGCAAATTTATTTAAATTTGGATTCCCAGCGTTCGCAAACATTCGGGACGAGTGTTGCAAAAGGAATTGCCAACCTACATTACAAGTGGAAGTCTCTTTTTAACAGTATTAATTAGATAAGGACTTCCGCTTGTATTACAAGTTACAAGCTTTTGAGAAATGGTAACCTGGAGATGGTTGTTATGTACTACAAATATTTGAGCCAATGCCAAAAGACCAGGATGCTTAGCCAAGTTGCCAATCGCTAACGCTTGATAGCTTATCGTAGTTTTCCCTCTCTGTCACTCTTTCATATTAGTGCGACAAAGACAGCTGCCTTTCGTTTATGATTGATGATTAAGCGCTAGCGATTGGCAACTTGGCTAAGCATCCAGTTCTGGTTTACCAATGTTTACCCATCAGCCTATTTCGTTTTACGTAGGGCTTTCCCACCAACTATCCAATGAACGTATCAAGAGGCTATATCTATAATCGCATCGCTGGGCACGCGGGTTGGCGATCACAGTAATGTGTCCATTATAATGATGCTGCTGCCCATCATCAATCCTTAATAAATTAATGGTCAGTGACAGTTCAACCCCAAAATCGACCCTTACGATACCCGGGGGAAGAGTTGGGGGGTGAAAAATGTATTTTTACAGCGGTGACCACGCGGCGGGTAGGATCGCGTTTTATAAAGCTACATTTTACAATTTCGATGTTTGCCTCTCTCTAACGCACATATTGGCTAGAAAGAGAGACAAACAGCAAAATTGTTAATTATAACTTTATAAAACGCGACCCAGGTGTACACTGCATTTGTTATCGATTAATATACTTACGTATTATATCAGCCTCTGTAGCCTAGTTGGTAGTGACACTGCCTACGAAGCTGGAGGTTCCGGGTTCGAATCCCGGCGAGGGCATTCTTTGTGTATTTATTTATCACAAATGTTTGTTCCTTGGTCATGGCTGTGTATGTATCTAAGTATCTATACGTATCTATCTATTATATATATCGTCGCCTGGTACCCACAACACAAGCCTTAATTGATCTTACCGTGGGACTAGGTTGATTTGTGTAAGATGTCCCAAGATATTTTTTTTTTTTTTTTATATTATACAAGTATGTAGTTATCATAAAAATGTTTACGTAGGTAGTTACTAAAACACAATTTGGGTCGTTGACACTGGAACCTAAAGTATTCAATGCACGCGTAAAGGTATAATTTGTTGTTAAATTGTGGCTTCTATTTAAATTACTGTTAATCTGTATTCACAACACGTGTGATATAAATAAGGGAGAGTAGCTGGGACGGTTTACATTGTAAAAGTAAAGAGTTTAAAACAGATTTCTATTTATATAGTAAATCTTAGAGTGCAGAGCACTTTGTCCAAATTATCATAATATATGATCCCTTTTTTTGTATGAAGGCTTGGCAACTTTCGTATCGTCATACACAACATTATTTTAATGACAAATAGGACTTAATTTTAAAACTTACATTAAAAATTAAGTTGCAGAACATTCTCAAAATTGCGGGAATATACTCTGAAATTTCCTAGATTTTTCATGAGAATTGAAGAGTAAGTTCTGATTGAGAATGTTTCCATGAGAACTTATGAAAAAGTGTTATGAATAATAATGTATTTCACAATTGAGTAAACAAGGCATAAAATATACCTTAAAAGGCATGTATATACAATGGTTTTGGCATGATTAGATTAATTGTAAAATTTAAATTGCTGAGAACATTCTCTATGCAAGTTTCACAACTTATAAAACTTCTTCTCGGTACAATGTTAGTCTGCCTGCGACCGGGGCTGTAACCTCATGCCCCGAACGTCAGGGTTGCGTTTTATAAAGTTACAATTTTCAATTTTGCTGTTTGCCACTCTTTCTAGCCAATACGTGCATGCTTTGGAGAGGCAAACAGCGAAATTGTAAAATATAACTTTATTTTTTATTTTATTTTATTTTTATTTTATTGATTTGGGAAACAAACAGCATAAAATCATTCTTATAGTCTACAAAAGTATGTTAACACATGAGCCAAAACAGTTTCCACTGGAAGTTAATACATACAATTTGCTCTGAGAGACAAACATGCGATTAAATAAAAAATTTAAGTACATCAATTTAACAAAAGAATTAAGAAAAAAAAATAAGTAAAGTATTCATGAAATAGGATACAATTACAAACCAGTAGGTACCTATAGTTTGTGTGTTCTTAATGCTAATTATAGAATGACTTACACTAGTTTAACAATAACTAACTAAATTAAGAAGTACATACGATGATTACTGTACCTATACATTTAGGAGTCACTTAGCTGATGCTTTCATTGCAGAAACAAGTTGCCGGAAAGTTAAGTGAAAAATATCCAGAGATGAATATTTATTGTTGTAAATATTGCACGCTCTAATTAGAAATTTATTTTTAACATATCTTTTACGACTCAAAGGAATACAAAACAGCTTAGTAGATCTAGTTCGAGAGCTAGGACAACGGAACAACATTTTCCCTACAAGTTGCTGAGAATCTATGATATTATTTAACAATTTGAACAAGAATGTAACATCTCTTTTTTCTCTTCGTGTCACGAGACTTTCAAGGTGCTCACAATTATAATCTTTGAATTTATAATTAAGATCATAAAATGCGACCCACGACAATACCTATTCAACCTAAGTTTGTAGGTACGCGATTCAGTCCCGTTTGTCGTTAATATATATGCCTATAATATAATGTTGACCGTGAATGTTTAAATCAATATATCATTAGTATCATTACTGACATCGAAATTATAAAATAAAGTCGGGCTAAGTCTTTCGTGATAACTTGACTTATTGGAAAAATGTAACATGCGAGGTGCGTTCAAAATATATCGATTCAATTTAATGTAAAAATGTAAAGCCGCGTTTCCACTGTGTTCTGAGCGAGAATTCGTTCGTTCTTGGACAGATGAAAACAGGATTTCACGTAGCAAAATGTTAGTTTGTCAGCCCACGAACAAGTGAATGCTCGCTCGGAAACGCGGCTTCATAATTTATCAATAATCAGTTCTCACGAAGCGTTTGGCGTATTATGCTTACCTCTGTCTTGACTCTATGACTTGTTATTAAAAGTTATATTTTCTCTTCTCATCGAAAGATTGATAACAGGCAAGTAAAAAAAGTTTAATCTCTTGTGATTTGACTTGTGGAGAGCAATTGAATAAGTGTTTCACGGTTGATTTGCTCACTCATAATCACATAATGCTCCTAAAGCAACAATGTTAACTCATTATCGTGAGACACTAATTTATTACTTCGTTACGTCTCACCTGTATGTACAAACTGTATTAAATTGATTAGCAAAAAAGTTCCATTTACGACCTTAACACTTAGCTATTGAGTTTAAAATAAGCGTATGTACAGTCATGGCTTCTGAAAATGTTTTGTTTTAAGCCCTCACACTTTCTCTCGTTACGTTTTGTGCGATAATTTATATCGAGCGCGGATTTTATAAGAGATCGCATTGGCCGCATTGTTATGGCGTGTTATTTCTATGGTATTATTGTATTAATCTGTGATAGTGCTGTCAAAGATAGTAATTTTAATCAGCTGGATATTGCTAGTAGAGAGAAAATTATGTTTTTATCTACATAATAGCTTAACATATGTACAATTCCCACCGAACGGGTGAAATTGACGCGCATAACACATTTATGAAAGATTTAATAAAACCATTCTATATTTTTGTTGAACTACTGAAATTGTTTTTTTGAATATTTTTTGTTGTGGTTTTTAAGTGGCGACACTACTACGAGTAGGTATATATATAAATTGAAACATTATATCTAATATACCAAAGAAAAAATACCAACGCCGGAGGTAAGCTTTGAACCCTCGTCCTTAGCTTTCGCGGCTGATGCTTATACCACTCGGCCATTCCAGCTTACCGAAGACCGATCGAAATTCTCGGGTATTATGCAGTCTGTTATAAGATCGGTAAAGTTGGTATTGTTTCTTTAGTACTATCGTCATTATCATCATCATCTCAGCCATAAGACTTCCATTGCTGAACATAGGCCTCCCCTCTGAACCTTTACATGTACCAGTTAGATGCGACCTGCATTCAGCGTGTCCCGGCGACCTTCATAAGGTCGTCTGTCCATCTTGTGGGTGGACGTCCTACGCTGCGTTTGCCTAGCCGTGGTCTCCACTCGAGCACTTTTCGACCCCATCGACCATCTGCTTAACGTGCAATGTGACTTGCCCATTGCCACTTCAGCTTGCTAATCCGGAGGGCTATGTCAGTAACTTTAGTACTATATGACATCTAAAATTTTGAAAACATATCAGTTTTACAACGCGCACGATACGCACACACGCACGCGCACCGTGCTGCACACGTATCCGGTGTGCGCACAGATGTGATATATACCATAGATCAAGCAAACGTATCTATTTAGGGTGTTAAATGAACTCAGTGAAATCTACTGAGTTGTCCGTCTTTAATCGCAGTTTGCAGCTTTCGGGCGTCAAATTTTGTAAGTTGAAGTGAACAAAAACATTAATAATGCCCCCTTAAGTAATATTAATTGCAACAACACAAAAAAATATGAATAGTCAAGGGCCTGAGCCATATTTAAAATCATAGGCAAGTAGGTAACAACTTCAGTACAAAATCTGACACGCTCGGCCGCCATACAAATGAATGAACTTGTTTCTTCTATCCAAATCTAATTCTGTGGGTGTGCGCCCCTTTGTCGTCACCACATGGCAACGGATCTGCCGACTCCACACGCTCGGTGGATATCGTACAATACCGCGCGTTTCACGTAATTTAATTCACGGTAGTTAATTAGATAATTCAACAACGTAATAAATATCTCATGAAGTGTTTATGATTACATCATTTGTGGTAATAAACGTTATAGTGGCAAATTTTATTGTTTACGACTATGTAGCTTATAATATTACTTATGACATTTTTTATTACTCGTAAATGGTACGAAATTACGTAAATGGTGGTAATTCAATGTTTAATCGTAAATCATTTTATATTAAATATAATACTTTTAATGGATAGCAACAATAGTGTTATAAATTATGTACATAATTATTATTAATTTTTTAAATCAAAGAGCTTCTTTGCCTAGGTAAGTAGGTACACAATAGTCACTTATAAAGACATGGTACAAAAATATTTATGAAAAATTTTACGATATCACTCATATTTTAACGATATGATGATGATGATTAACAGTTTTTTTGAAAAATATAAAATACTTATTAATGAGCAAAAAGGATTTAGGAGAAACATGTCCATTAATTTAGCTATTTTTGATTTCATCTCTAAAATTGTCAATAGCCTTGACAAAGGAAAGGCTTCTTGTTCTATTTATATGGATATGACGAAGGCTTTTGATCACGTAAACCATAAGTTATTATTACAAAAGTTAAATCACTATGGAATTCGTGGAAATGCTCTTCACCTCATGAAATCATATTTAGCAAGTAGAGTACAGTCGAGGAAAATGAATGTTTAGCAGTTTAATCGTCCACATAATCTGTTCGTATTATAATGACAAATTACGTCACATACTCATGAAGTTTTCTAGTTTTATTTCTTGCTGGGTGAAACGGTAGTTCGATTTTCAAACTATATTTGTTTGGTAATCAGATTGTGACAATGACTGCCAAATGACAAAGATACGTCAAACTCAATAATTATAAAATATTGTTTGGATTCTTTCGATATAATAATATTGCGGTGTTTAACTTGTGGAACTGGATGAGTGCTGATGGCGTAGGCGAACTCCAAGAGCAAATGCAGTGGATTATGTTACGATGTTGGAAGAGAATATGCTTCCCAGTGTGCGAATGTGTATTCACAACAGGAGATGCCTAATTGTTCATTCGAGCAAGATAATACACACGGCTAGAATAACTAATATCAGGTTCGATCGTCACCCGAAAATGACTAAAATAATATGGCTGGCTAAATCACCTAATCTTAACCCTATAGAAAATGTATGGGATCGGAATTAATGGAGACCCGAAGCCCTCATCCAACATTGCAATCAAGCATGGGAAGATATCTCTCTGGGATGGGACCTCTGCACTGAGCTAGTAACTTCCATGCAAGACCATTTTTTAGCAGTCCTAATTGTCATAAACAACCACGGGGTCTACACTTGCATTTAAAACATGATTTATTTACTAATAAATATAAACAGGCAAATAGTTTTTTATTTAATTTCCTCGTGTAACTTATTAGATGGAGGGATTCTTTCATAATCGTCAGGTAAGGTTGTCTGTCAGATAAATATAACACTTTCTTTATGTTCATGCATGTAAAAGAAAAAGTGCACCTTGTATGACACATTTTTTATCTGGCTATTGTGAAAGTGAGAAACATGCCAAACATTCTTCTTTAAGGGCTGATTTTCAATCCTCAGTTAAAAGTATCCATTACTTAAAATTATTACCATCATCAGGTCATCAGTCAAAAAAAGGATAGAGCTAACATTTATTTGACAGATACTGTTACCTGTGGCCCTACCGCAAACGACGAAATTCGTAAATTTCGAGGATTTGTCTCTCTCACTCTAATGACGCCTTCGTTTGAGTGACAGAGAAAAATCCTCGAAATTAACGAATTTCGATTTTCGCAGTGGTAGGCCTGGGTATTGAAAAATCAGTCCTTAGTTGTAATAGTGCGTTCGAGTAACAAATGTCAAAAAACAACATACACAGAATTAAGTATCCTATTTCTGTCAACTTCAATACTTGTCACTGACGTTAATGCCAAAGACAAACAAAGATAGAAATATGCTGTTTTCTTCTATTTGACGATTATATACATATCTTGGTTCGTTATTAGTCGCTTGCAGTCGGAAAATGTAGCACGACTAATTTCAGAATTATGGCAACCTGCTAAACATTCATTTTCCCCGACTGTACAATTCACAGAACTGACACAATTATGCCCTGATTCTCAAAATGAAATAACCTTCACTAACAGGAGAGAAATTTTGAGGGGGGTACCCCAGGGTAGTATATTGGGACCATTGTTATTTTTAGTTTATATAAATGACATAATTAAATCTAGCCATCATCCTATGATACTCTATGCTGATGACAGCACCATATTTATAGAAAGGGAAAACCTTATAGATTATGAAACTGACATAAATAAAAATTTAAGACATGTTATCGAATGGTTAGAAGGGAATAATTTAAAAGTTAATTTAGAAAAAAACTAAACTTATGCAGTTCCGCCAAAGAAGTGAAGTTCCAAACCTTAATGTTAATTATGAAGGCAAAAGAGTGGATGGGGTGCAGGTCGCTAAATTTCTAGGCATTTCGTTGGATAGCAATTTATCATGGAAGTCCCATTCTGAAGAGGTATGTCAGAAATTGTATAGGTTTTCTTATGCACTATATAAATTAGCCAAAACTTCAGATCGCAGTACAGTGTTAACCGCTTATCACGGCTTCGTCTATTCGACCTTGCGTTTTGGCATTCTTTTTTGGGGAAACTCCACATATCGAGACATACTGTTTAGGGCACAAAAACGATGCGTAAGGGCCATTTGTGGACTAAATCCACAGGAAAGTTGCGTGCCTTATTTCCAATCATTAAATATATCCTCCTGAGTCCCTGAGTCCGCTATAAAGGCCAAAATCATGCCATGTGTAAAAGCCGAGCGCTAAAAAATAAAGTTATCAATAAAGTCCCAGAGTCCGTTATAACGGCCAAAATCATGACATGTACAAAGACCGAGCGCTAAAAACTAAAGTTATCCATAAACGCCTATTGTCCGTTATAAAGACCTTAATGTTTCGCGCTTAAAATCAGGCGATATTGTCCTGATTTTGAGAATCAATGGTTGTCGTCTAATCAGAAATATACCTATCTCTATTTAGCAAAGGCTATTGCCCAGTAAACAATAATATTCCGTTAAGTGCGACGTCAAAAGTCCGGCAACATGTCACGTCACGCAGGTGGAGGTGAGTTAAATCTTATTTATTAGCTTGAATCAGTTTGTTTTTGTCTGCTTTTTTATGTATTCAATGAGTATTTTACAAGTTTATTATAATGTAATTACTAGTTTTATTGTAAATATGATGTTTGAAGTATAATTACGTGTTAAATTAATTTGACCTTTGTAAAGCCCTCTCGGACTTTGTTCATAGCATCATTAAGTTCTCACACTTATTTAAAACGAGTTTTCCTTGAAACAAATAGATTAAAATTTCATAATTAGTTATATAATGTTACAGAAGGTTTATTACAATTGTTTTTAAAATACTTAAGTAAGTTACTTTATGAGGATTCTATTGTGATGTGAGAAGTAGACTGACTTAACTACAACAGTTTTGTATTGAATTAGATATTAAAAGAAAGATTGTAATGTTTTAATAACAGAATGGTTCTACGTTTTTTGTTCTTTTTTTTTAAATTATAGCATTTTGACAATTCCTTATGTTTTATTTTATTTTTCAAAGATACACCAGATTTCATACAAAATGACTCATATTCGCCACGTCTATTATATAATCTTAGTCACATAAAAGCCGAGAGACCTTTATAACGCCCAAATAATTTGTAAAATAAATCATTCTTAAAGTATACCTCTTAGAGTAGTAGAGAGCCAGATTTTTGTTGGAACAAAGTTGATTATATCAACTTTGTTCCAACAAAAATCTGGCAAACTCATTTTATACCTTAAAATAAGCGACAGAAAGTTCAGGACTCAACACTGATAGTGTTATAAAGGACTCTCGGCTTTTATGCGAGCGTACTCGATTTTTACCCAGGACTTTACGCTGATAGTGTTATAAAGGACTCTCGGCTTTTGTGCGAGTGTACTCATTTTTTATCCAGGACTCAGGAGGATATTGACATTTCCCTGTTTATACATTTTCGAGTGCTGTGTTTTTGTTAAAAATAACCCAAACTTATTTCAGTGGAAAGTTCAAAAGCGAACTGATAACCTTCGCCCTAGAAAGCCAGTACTATTGGTGCCTAACAGTAAGACGGCTTTGATGCAAAAAAGTATTCTTGTTATGGCACCAAAATTTTATAATAAGTTGCCAGAAGCTTGGCAGAAGGCTACAGTACGCCAATTCAAGTCTATATTGTTTAATTTTTTAGTTACTAAGTTTTTTATAACATAATGGATTTTTTTTAATGATATTGACATATGCTAATTTAATTGTATTTATATTGATATTGACATATGCTAATTTAATTGTAATTGTAATATAGTTTAATAATAATAATATATTATATTTGTACGCCACAAGGCACAATATAGCTGAGGCCCATTTCTCAATAGCTTGTAACTTGTAATACAAGTGGAAGTCTCTTTTTGACACTGTTAATTTGATAAGGACTTCCGCTTGTATTACAAGTTACAAGCTTTCGAGAAATGGGCCTCTGGTCTTTAGTATTATAAGTTACCATCATTTTGTACCTATAATGAACGAATAAATTTGATTTGATTTGATGATGATGATGTTTTGGGCATGACTTTACTCTGCCTGCGACCACGGGTGCGATTAAGTCCCGTTTGATCTGTGAAATATGGTACAAAATTCTCTAAAAAAAGGATAATTTGGCTGAAACTTGATAAAATGTTGATTCCCATGCCTTATCATGTCCGATTGTGCTTGCAATGTTTACATTACGCCTGTTTAATGAATAAATGAGTGTATAATAGCGTTATAAAACGCGGTTTTCAGTACGAGTGACGCAATACTTCCTTGTCTGCGGTCGGCGTATGTCTAGGAGGCGATAAAGTGTACATTTGATTGTCGGTTACGACATTTATTTATGGCTGGGTTTGATTGACGAGAGAGTAGTATCATGTCATTTGTCGGTAGACGTATGGGGACTGGGGCCTATTTCTCGAAAGCTTGTAACTTGTAATACAAGCGGAAGTCCTTATCTTATTCGTTATGTTAAAAGAGACTTCCACTAGTATTACAAGTTACAAGCTTTTGAGAAACGGGCCTCTGGTCTCACCGCGAGCTACTAAGCTATGAACTATCGGCTATAAACATGAACAAAATACGCACTAGCGTCACAAGCGTGTAAATAAAGGAGACACGGCGATACTCGCCCAGCTATCAGCTATCACCGC
>JALPQI010027728.1:0-16343 GCA_025490895.1 Thaumatotibia leucotreta | reverse complement strand
CACATATTTTCGTCCAATATTCCGCAGTGTTTGAAGACGAAAGTCTTTAATCAGTGTGTGTTGCCAGTGATGACATACGGTACTGAAACGTGGCCGCTTACAATTGGTCTCATAAGAAGGCTCAAAGTCACCCAAAGGGCAATGGAGAGGGCTATGCTAGGAGTCTCTCTGCGTGATCGGATTAAAATGAGACCATCCGCAGCAGAACCAAAGTAACCGAAATAGCTCTCCGAATCGCTAAACTGAAGTGGCAGTGGGCGGGGCACATTGCGCGTAGAACCGATGGCCGTTGGGGGCGGGAAGGTTCTTGAGTGGCGGCCACGTACCGGAAGGCGTAGCGTGGGTAGGCCCCCCACAAGGTGGACCGATGACCTGGTGAAGGTCGCAGGAGTCCGCTGGATGCGGGTGGCGCAGGACCGGTCATTGTGGCAATCTTTGGGGGAGGCCTATGTTCAGCAGTGGACGTCTTTCGGCTGATATGATGATGATGATGATGATGATGACTCATACGCTTCCACGACATTAGATGTATAATACTGCTTTAAACAAAATACTGTGGATTTGTTATTGGCGTGACAACATGGAAAGTTGTATTGTTTTTACTTTACTTTTTACATGACGGTAATTTTTTTTCTTAAAGTCAACGTTCTCGAGTAGGTAGGCTATTTAGTATAGTAACTGATTCTTCAAATTTCTAAATGCTTGTATGACGAGTAATACATACGATATAGATTTAAGACAACAAGTTACCATAAAACCTTGTGAAGTAGCATTCCTGCCGCCAACGTTATTTTGAAAAGTGACGGCATCGTTAGCTGCTCTATTAGACGTCATTGTTGTGTTCTGAATAGAGCACTTCAGGTTGCCGCAACAGGATCAACGTCGTAAATATGCATTAATTTTATTCCTTATTACAAAGGTATAAGGTGCAGAACTGTTTATTTACTTTTGATGTCAGCTGTGCACATAATACATATTTCTATCTTCTTTTTTTTCTCCTCCCAAAAGGCGAGTAAAAGAGATGACATGTCAACGTTATGGTTTGATAGAAATGTTAGCGTGTCTGAAGTACGATATAAGATTGGGATAGACCCTTTTCAAAGAGGCCTCGAGAGAAAACCTGGAGGTCATCTACAAGGGAACAAAGATTGACGTTGTAATTAGCTCGAGGATTTATCAAATTGTGAATGAAGCTAAATTGACGGTGTGTTTAAATAACTACGTCGAGAAAAAAGATAAGGCAATACGACACAAACATGATTATTGTAATTCAATGTTTTTTTTAACTAAATATCTTCTATCTAGGTTGCCGGGGCCCAAAGAGCGTCGATAAAGTACTATAAGATAGATGTAAGTCGTTAACAGTTGCACATAGTTAATAATTACGACAAGATGGTCCGACGACGACCTGGTCAAGGTCGCGGGAACCCGCTGGAAGCAAGCAGCGCAGAACCGGTCATATTAGCGATCATTGGGGGAGGCCTATGTCCAGCATTGGACGTCTTTTGGCTGAAATGATGATGATGATGATGATGATGAATAATTACGACCGCATTTAGTTACGATATAATGGAACTGAAAATGTGCTATAGCTTGCACATTGTCAATAGCCGTATATTGTAAATAAATCTGCATATTCTGTGGGCGGAATTAAGACCATCAGTGAGCCACATGAAAATGGCTGATTTTTGGTGACTTGTCTCTATTTCTTTCACTCTGAGGAGTCTACATGACAGAAATTCTTTGGATCCCGCATTACAACTTGAGTCCGGGTTACCGTCACAAAACGCTTTTGCTAGATACTACGGTGTTGATTTAAGTAAAATCTCTCTGGATTCCACGATCGCGAGACTTAATTCAAGTTTACTAAATAACTCGTTCGAGATCTAGATACGCCCTCACGTACTTTGCCAAATTACATATCTTTGGGACCTACTCAATTTCCGCGAAAGACGTGAAAATAACAAAACATTTAACAATATTAATGTTACCTAACGAGTTTTTTAATCACAGATTAGATAAGAATAGAAAGTGTTGTATTAATGTTATGATAATTACATTTTCTTGTTGGCTTAATACATCGAACATTTCCGCAAAAAATCTGAAATTAACCTAGCAATTTAGGAAGCTGCGACTGGAAAACAGATGTATTGAATGAAATGTTTTAGAAGACAAAATATAGATTTATTTTGTCAGTAAATACAATTTATGCAGACAGAAACAATAATTATTATCTTATCTCTTGAACTTGAGTGCCTCACCAACAGAGGCAAATGACAGATAAAAAGGGTCGATGCGAAAATACGCGTGTTACATTTTATTAGCAGATTGTCCAAGAACTACGGGCGTAAAAGACGTTTTAACGAGCGTTATCAAAAGATAATTCTGTACCAAAGATTATTGATAAAATTCGATAATCGCCGCGTTTGGAGTTATCTGTAAATAGTTGAATCAAATGGTTGCCATAAAGTGAGAAATATGGCGGCTTCTGTTGTGAAATTTTCGGAAAATATTGTTGATAATGTGTTTGTGGTGACTGGTGGTGCTGTTGGTGTAGGTGCTGGTATTGTCAATGCTTTGTTGGCAGATAATGCAGGGGTAAAGTGACATGATTTTTTTACCATTATTGAGGATGACGACACACTTGTAAATAAAATATTATCCCCTTCTATTGTACCTGAGAAACGTACAATCACCATCGGTTATATCAAAGCACAAGTATAAGAAAGAAACTATATCAATTACATCACACGCCAGTAAATGTAACATTTTAGAAATAATTTTGTTACACAATGTTTATATCGATAACAGCAAACACAAAATAATACGCCCTCCAAACAGTTATAAAAACACATTAAATACTTATCCTTGGACAATCTTACTCAGTTCAATCTAGTTAGCCCCAAACTAAAACATCACTTGTATTTTGAGTGCTAGGCAATGATATAATATGTACATAATAATACATGTATGTATACAGCACTCATAACTCAAAAGCAAATATCCGTGCTCATCGCACAACTATATGCCAAAACCTAATAAATTCCTCCAATATTGCAGCACGTTGCCTTCCTTGATATAAGAGAGCGCGAGGGTGCGGCACTCGAAGCCGCTCTTTCATCCAAGTTTGGAGCCTTAAGAGCCAAGTTCATAAAATGCGATATTTCCGACGAGAAGCAACTCAACGCAGCGTTTACGCAGGTTATAGACAAATATCACCGGCTTGATGGTGTCGTTAATAATGCCGCCGTTTTGAACACTGATGAGACGACGCACTTCAAGAAGATTATTGATATTAACTTCGTAAGTTTATTTAATTTACTTTTTAAAGTATTTGAGAAAATAATTCGTATAGTTAAGTTATTAAAAGAAAGCATAACTCGGTTTGTCTCGCTTTACCACATGGCTTTAACTAAATATTTACCTTGGCACAACTTTGGGATCGGTATTTCTAATAAAACGGACACCGTTTGCAATTTTGCCATGTAATGATACTTAGTTTGTTATTACAGATAATCCGAAAACACTATTCTTGTAGGGCTTTTGTAAATGTTAGTTATAATTGTATGACATAGTAATCAACTGCATTTATAGCATTGTTATTTTATTTATTTTATTCAATTTAAATATTACAAAATCACTTATACTTACAATAATTTAACTTATAAACTAACAAATACTCAAACACATTTTTTAATCAAATAGCCCACCCCTTGTAGCCCCCGCGGCCCATCACACTGGCAGCATTACCACGTTGCAGTATCGCAATACTGCATAGTAATCTAATATTTATTTTATATATTCTTCGTGATATGCTATGGTTGGCTTGGGTGAGCTATTTGACGTTTAATTTGATATGAATTAAGTACGTCAAATTAGTATGGGAACAGCTCAACGTCGCCGACCATTGTCTGTGTTGCTTTGCTGATAGATGATTATAAATTGGGTGCTTATTATTCGTTGTTCGAACCTACAGTAAAGTTTATTTTAGTACCAATATTTTATTAAAATAATATTATCAGAAAAATCAGGATTTCTTCGAAGGATTTCTATTCACAGTATATTTTTTTATAGTTCATAAATTTTGTAATGAATTTCCAAGGCATAAAATGAAATACTTTGAAGTATTGTAGGTATCAAGTAATAGTTATAACGAGACGTATAAGAAAAGATAAAAAACTCTATATCGGAGACAAGAAATCTCTTTGGCTCGAATATGAACGATCAATCCAAGGCAAATAGCCAATCGAAGAAACGAAAAGGTTCACAACATTCCCCTACATTTATGAGTCATTATTTCATTAATAAACGTCTGATTTAATTAATTACAGCATTGTTTGCTTAAGCACACGTCTGTGCACCGTTTCCTTGGCGGCTTATATTCCTTCCGTAACTGACATATTAATTATCCCCTTGTGTAATAATAACTTTCCCGCTCCGTGTTTAGACAGCCACAATCCAAAGTTCGTTAGTGGCGTTAGACTTGATGCGGGCTGACAAAGGAGGCAGGGGTGGCACAATCCTCAATATCTCCTCATTATGGGCGCTCAGAGGTGACAGTCAGTTACCTGTGTATGCGGCCACAAAAACCGCTGTTCTCCATTTCAGCAATTCCATTGGGGTAAGTTCTACAAGCTGCATTATCAAAGTTTTACACGTCCATTTGCGCTTTAGCATAAACTTTGCTCTTCGTTGGATACTTAATGTATTTTTTCTTATTAAGCTGCCCAAAATACCTGCTTCTGATTTTTAATAGTTTGTCGTCATTGCGGTCACTTTCTTACAAGTATGCGAGTGCAAAAGTGACGTATAGCACGATAAACGGTAATCTCGTGTCTATAATATTCCACCTGTTTGCACAATTACGGATTAGGCCCGTAACACCGAGATTGAATGAATGGTTTCAAAAATTGTGTTCTAATTTTTTTGTGGTAACAATGTAATAAAAAAAGTTTTATGACTAGTTATAGTAGTTATGATTATGACGAAACACTTATTTCGAAAAAAGTTTGATTGATTAGGCACTGGTCTCACTGCGAGCTGCTATGCTATGCACTATCTCTGAAACCCAGCCGAATCCAGGTAATTTTACACTTATGACATTAAATAATTTAATGGTGAGGAATGCACCATTAAATTCTCTCGCACAGCACCATGTGCATATTTTAATACATATGATAGAACCATCACGAAGGGTCAAATATTTTTGTGACTACTCAGATAATAGGTCTCAAACCCGGGACCTCCAGCTTTGCAGATCACCAAATGAGCTACAGAGGTCTGAAATATCACAATATCAGTCTTTTATCGAGTCAGGTTTAGATGGGAAATTACACAAAAATTGGTGTATATTATGCTCAAATTGCACAAAAATTGGTGTATATATTATAATAATTTATGTAAACTAAAGTTTCTTCTTTTACAGGGAAATCAATACAATCCAAAAACCAAAGTGCGGGTTATGACTGTTTGCCTTGGTCCCACTGATACAGCAATCCTACACAGAAGCGACTTGAAAGAAGACAAAGACTCCGCATTAACATTGCATGCCGATCAAAGGCAAAGGTAAAATTATTAATATAACTCTATAATGATTGATAAAAACGTTTATTGCCTGACCTGGATCTTAGATGATAAATGACACGATTATTTTGAACGCATCACAAAAGATAAGCTCAAGTAAAGGATCAAAACAAAATAGCACCAAAATAAATACCCACAAACGACATTCTTTCACATGAGTATTCCGTATTTCCCACTCACGTAATCCTCAATCTTGACGTAAGCAACATGGCAACGGCTTTCTCGCGATTAGACAGCTGTTATTTCATTTTACCCCTAACAGGAAAGATAAATTTCGTCGAAATTCGGATTCTTACTTTAACATCTCCAAACGTAAGTCGCATTCATAAAAAAATTTCCGACTTTTTTGCAGGGTTGAGTCAGCTGTGACTGGAATAATAGATGTCATCAGAGGTGCCCAAAGTGGCACTACGTGGATGGTATCCAATGACAATCCAGCTGTGGACATCACAAAGAACGTCAATGAAAGCTATGAAGTTCTGTCTAAAGGAGTAAACCATCTGTTACTGGGACCATAAATTGATTAATTTATTTAGCCTACCCCTGTTTTTAAGTTTCTGCAATCTGCTTTCAAATGAAACTGTTGTGATTCCTCTCATGTAGCACGAGTAATAAAAAAATATGAATTGAAAAGGTTATTTGAACGTTCTTTGAGTTGAATCGTACTCGTAATATTGGTTCTTCCTTGAAAGGGCGATCGACGTCATCAATAAAACGTTAAAATTCTACTTCCGTTTTATCATTTTCGTTTCTATTTTATATTATTGGGGATGGGCGATTGTTGGATCGTAATGGTTTGATTATATCTGCCTACCTATTTTGATAAATATATTTTAATAAAGGATTTATTGATGTGGAAATGGAAGTTATTTTTTGCTTTTTGTATTTTCGAGACGGAATTTTATTCGTGATGTAAGTAAAAGCTAGTCAAGAAGCTCATTTTAGAATTCCAAATTCAAACACGCATGGCAATGAGGTATATCGCAATCGTCAAAGCAATTAAGAGCCGGTGTTCTAACTGGATGAAGTTGGCAGCAAAATGCAGTTGTCGCTGTCTCTCCCCAGGATCTGGCTAATTTATGATCGAGAATTAGCCTTAATCTAGAACGCTGCGCTTTCATGATGACGCAAAAAGGGGACTATTTGACTAAATTGGTACTATAGGTTTTAGAGTGAATGTGGCATATATATAATCTTAAGGTTATCGTAAGTTTTTAATTACATTTTAGTTAAAAAAATAGCACTTTTCCTAAATCATTATTGGAACTGCATATTGGAAAATTTTATTATTTATTAAATGAATACCTGCGATACGAGTATTTCTATTAAATAAGGTACACATGTGCATGAAATATCAAGTGCTATTGTTTTAAAGTTTTGTACATACAATACAAGCGGGCCCATTTCTTGCAACTTGTAATACAAGTGTTAGTCTCTTTATAAAATCTTTATTTAGATAAGGACATCACCTTGTATTACAAGACAAGTTACAAGCTGTTGAGAAATAGGTCCCAGGTTCTCATAAATCAGATCAGGTGTAAAATTGACAATAAACGTATTCTGTGTCTGTGTGTTTAGTACAAAGGTAAAAGTTGTGCTTTTGAAATTCAGTAAAGGTTTTAAGTCTAGCTTCGCTGATGATACTTACAACGAGTGGATCCTTCAGAAGTTTTGAGATATTACGTTATAGATCAGTAGCGTTAGCGGGTCAGGTTTATATACCTTCAGGCTTCAATACGATGTCTCTGACAATGCTGCTTTACATAGAGAGGACGTGACTAATTTTCTGTGTTGTTTCTAAAATACGGATTTCATTCTTATAATTTTTCATACAAGTTCCTAGGTAATCGACGAAGACCACATTTAAAAATTACATTATTTTGTTTTAAATATTATAGAATTTTGAATGATTTAAATTAAATAATCCAGTATATTATTTCCGGTATTTCAATATTGTACTTAGAGGGTTAATAATTAATTGAAATCATAATTATGTTATTTTGAAATATTACAATAAAACAGAAATAAAAATAGTTTCTTAGTTCAACAGAATAGCACAACAAACACCAATTCAACATGGACACAACCTGTGTTCTGTAGAAACTGGAACTAGGTCAATCGGCGTTTGCGTCACCCATTGATACAGCTATTCAGGCCGGACTCATTAGACCATTGCTATTACGCTATTCGATTTATTTCGATGTTCGGACTGTGCTGAAAGGTTGATCATAGCGCGATGTGGCAAACGTCAGTCAAATCCAAGACGCAAATACGCTTCAGTGCCTTATTGTCAGAATGTAAGGATAATAGAGATATCCTGCTTAAAATTCCATTTCGCACTGTATTTTTATTAGGAAAAAGTAGGTGAGAACATTTTGTGAGTTATTTTTTTGTTGGTCGCTCAAATGCGGCCTCCCTCCCAACCCTCCATAGAATATAACTCTTTCACTTTGTCAATCATAATTCGATAACTTTCACAAAACATTTACATACTATATCTTTATTAAAAGTAAAACTAAACTAACATTCACAGTTGAATAATTATGTTACCATTAGTTTAGACGGTTATCGGCCAGATAAATTTGGTTCTCGGCCATCCAAAGCTTCATACTATTACGTAGTTAGTATGAAAAAGGCCGAAAACTAGGATGGCCGGTGATCCGGATACACTTTTCTATTCACGATTGAGTAGGTACTGCCTACCTAATAGGTACGAAATTTCGTCAAATCTATCAGCACCAAACTTGGTCAAATGGTCAACATTGTCAGTGAAAAGTAATTTGTTTCCGATACCAATCCAGCTGTAGGTGGACATCACAACGAACATCAGTGAAAGCTACGACTCATTAGACAATTGCTATTATTGATTATTGATGTCCACACTGTGCTAAAACCAGCGTGGTGCGATATGTTGCAGACTTTGGAGTGTATAATAAATGAATGGAAGGGCCTCGGCAAAAAGTAACATTTTGGACCGTTTGACGTAGAATCTTCAGGTTCATGACGATTTGTAAATAATCATAGTAACTTAATTTGACAATCAAGCAGACAAACGTCTTACTAATACCTAAGTTAATTGGCACTGTATGTTTAAATACTTCACATTTGTTAGTTTCTTAACTTGGTATCCTGCCAAAGATTTTGAATTAGTAGGTATTAAACTTGATATGATGCACATGAACCAATTAATTTAGTTCGTGAAGAAAAGGTAGGTACGATTTAATTTTTGCTTGCATCAATTTTTTTTAATAGCCTATTGCTACGAGTATTACACCAATACACCAGTCCCACTGCTGGGCAATGTATCAAATTATGTTGGCACAAATAATATGCGCAATAATCAACATGATCAAAACAAAACTGTTCATTTCACTTTCGTACGAGCTCATAACTTTTGAAAACCGTCCGAGAAGGATACTGTATACTTACATCGGTAGGTAGGTACCTACTACTAAATCGCTATTTGATGTAATTTTCAGGGCCGGGCCGCCGTCAATGGACCATGTTATACGATCAAATTGAGTAAGTTCCCTTCTGGTTTCAAGGGCACAGTAGACCGCTATGTCAAAACAAACGATACTGCTGAATATGGTAACGGAAATAACACGTCGTTTTACTTTCTCAGTTGCCTATGTTGCACACGCATACAGTATTACTCGTCTCATGACTAAAATACAAAATGACTAGGTCAATGAAAATACCAGTTTGATTGACTAGGTCCATGAAATGACCACATTCATTTTAGTCTACTTACACCACAACCGGTCTACCGCCACTACCAATACCAAAATGTTAACTTTTTTTTCATTCCCGTGAGGAATGTCAGTGGGTTTCTTTTATTGACTTTTGAGTTTTGACTCAAGGGTGATGACTGATGAAACTATCAGTCTATAAGTAAACAAATATTTGTGCAGGTACCTAACTGAAAACTTATATCACTCAACTTTTTAAACACGGAGGTTTTTGAGGATGAGACTATCAGTCTATATGCATACAAATATTTGTTCAGGTACCTAACTGAAAACTTTTATCACTCAACTTTTTAAACACGGAGGTTTTTGAGTGTTATAACTATACGGATTTACAAGCACATAGTCCAGTTTAGCACTGCTTATTGAAGCTGAGCCTACTGGCAGGGGAGAAACAAATACAATTTCCGGTCACTGCGTGGACCGCCTGACCTGTTTTCTAGGGTGCTTTAGTTTTATGTAACTTGCTGGCATCACGGTAAATCGATGTTACCTATTAGTAAGTGCTGCGTCGAGATAAGCATCGAAAAGTATTTTGTGAATTAAGATGGAACGGATTTTAAAAGGTTGAATTGGGCGAGGAATAATAATGAGAAGGTATTTTTGCGTGCTCTGTTCTCTAAACGTTGAACTAAAAAAACAACGTGTGGTTTTAGTCAAAATTTGTACTTCTACTTCATTGAAAATATACTAATCAAAAGAAATAAGGACCATATCGCAACTGCTAATTTATTTGAGTTTATCAACCGTTTCTAAATAAATAAGTAATTTTTAATATTTTATTCGTTAATTATTACAGCAATGAATTTAAACTGTATAAAACAAAAATATTTTTATTGTAAGAATAGATACATAAAATAAATTAGGTTCTAATATGCAGTTAAAAACTCAATGGCTCTTATTTTCTTTTGAGTAATATACTTATTTGTCCAATATATTTTGTTTCTGAAAAATGTTCATGATAAATGAAAATGTTAATGAAAAATAAATAAATAAACGTATCTATCTCGGACTCGTAGCAAAATAAAATAATAAACATCTCAAAATCAAAGGAAATAGGTTCTAAAGTTACCTCATAAAAATTCATGACCAGGATAAAAGGAAACGACGAAGAGTGAACTGCTGAAGCAAACGCACCCGAAAGAGTGCCTTAATCCTTAAATCGTTACATCCATTCTAATGTACATCAATAAAAGTAGAACAAAGACGTGAAAGAAAAGTTTCCCGTGTTGCTTGAAAGTCTGTCTAATTGGATGCAAATTAAAGGATACAGTTCTCTCAGATAACTTAGTACAAATTAAACAAAGAGATGGGTAATGAACGAGAAACAAGTTCTGAAACAAAACGACGCTTGAACATTAATTAAAAGAATGGGTTCAACTTGAGCTGGAAATAGTGGAAATTCATTCCAATCGCTAATGCCAATGTAGCTACAATTAAAGGATATCAATCTTGTGTTTTGGAATAATGTTTAATTTAATTATTTTTGATTCATTATTTCTTTATCAATATAATTATTTTTTAATAAATTAAATTAGTAACTATAACTATTAACTTGAATAGTATATTCCTGAGTTCGATAGTAAGAAGAAAAAATGTTGCATGTATGACAGTTGTACCTCCTAGGTTAAAATAAATTTTTTTGGCTTGTTCCATATTGTTTTCGTAATTTGCAGAGACTCTAACACAAATTAAGAAGCACGCTCTTATTAAGATATGTCTGTCCTTTTTTGAGACTAACTATATATTTTAGGTTAAGTAAAACTTTTATGTGTGTGTGTCAATTTCAGAAAGAAGCTCCTTCAAATAAAACTAGAACGAAGTTGAAATTTTATTTTACCTTTTTCCTCAATTTCACCTATCCAAGATCAGTCAAGTTTAGTGTTCCTACTAAATCCCTTGATAAAATCCCAAAGAAAATTGGTTCAAAGGTTAGTGGTGCTTGTCGAAAATAAGAGGTCGAATGCCATCACGTTAAAAAAGGACGAAGAATATAGGTAAAGATATTCTATTTAGTGTGAGTGAGCTCATGACATGATTTTACGCTTTACCAATTGTAAATTGCAATGCCGACTATAGCGTCAATGCTCAACTCCCCCGAAGAGTTCCACAAAGATCGGTCGTGAGCTGTCCGCATCCATTGGACACCTGCAACCTTTACCCTTAGCCTAAATAGCTAGTAGTAATTACCCATGAAATTAGAATAAAAATAGTAGAATCCACACATATATCTTTAGAGTACCGTCAAAATCGAGATTCGAATCGAGTCCTATTTGAATTCGTAGCATTTCCAGGTACTTACGAGTACCCACTCCACTATATCCAGAATGCAAACGATATCTGTTGTGTGAGTTCGTGTCCCTCCACGTGGAAACTACGGAACCAATCGACCTGAAATGTTGCATGTCGACTGTGTAAAGGTAAAAAGATGGATTCTACCATTTTTGCAGCGGCACAAAGAGAATACGGGTACATAATGTTTCTGTTTGATCATACGTAAGATTTTTGCTTTATAGATAACCACGATTTTTTCTAGTACACACGACAGTTTTTCATTGGTATACACATTTCAATTGCGGGTGTTTTATGCGGTGATGTAAAATAATGGAACTGTTAAGCAATTAAAAGTTGTGCCTACATTATATAACATAAATATTGTACTCATTTATTATGATACGAGTACAAAGCACAAATGTCAAGCCTTTTATACTACGTCAGTGACATACTAGTTATTCTTCGAGGTCAAGATGTATATACTCGTAGGTTGGTAGTCTGAGCAAAACCGACGACTCTAACGTCCACAACATTTACATTAACTATGCGTATAGGCGCATTAGGAGGTAAGTGCCCATAATCACCACGCTGTGCAAGCAGATTCGCCATCGCAGTAATGTGTCCACTATGATGATGCTGCTGCCCATCATCAATCTTCTACCAAAGCATGGTCAGTGACACTTTTCAACCCTTTAGTCGACTCTAACGACACCCGCGGGAAGAGTTGGTGTGTTGAAAAATGTATTCTAACTACCGTCACCAAACGTCCAATCGGTAGCATTTTAAAACATCATATTAATATTGTTTTAGAATTAAAGCTCTTGAAACGTGGAATTGAAGCTCATAAATCAAATGATATTAAATTTGGATGGTTTCATTAGTTTCGGTTCTCTTTGATGCCTCTTGATTGTTTTCCCGTCAGGATATTAAATTTAATTTCCGGTAAATGTACCTATAATGCTTACTACTTGGTTATAATATCTAATATTAATTTGCACCGTGTTCTACATTGTACGAACGTTGGATGAAGGGCATGAAGTCACTGGATCTGGTGCTATACAATTCCGTGATTGCACACATTTGAAAACACTGGAAGTATGCCAACACAACATAGAGAGGAGAGGATTTCAAAGAAGTTATTAGTGTAATTTTACTTGTTGGGTAATGCACTTTCGATATCAGTTAATTTTTTTCTGATATCTCTCATATTTACGGAATTATGGAAATATGGGATAAGTGTTTACACTTATCGATTACACTCTGTATAAGGTGACAGTTTCCAAAAAAAATTAAATGCAATGTTATTATGTATGAATGAGATCGAAATAAATGGCTATTTTATTTTATATTATTTTATTTATACATTTGAATGTGATACTAGATTATGTTAGATGGTAATCATAATACTCGTAATAAGTACGAACATACCATCCATTTCTTTTTATTGAAAAGTTTGACTAATACATATTATGTTATGTACCTATTGGAAAAACCCAGATGTGATTCCTACTTAAGAATACTAATTAATTTGAACACAATTTTGGATTCGATTTAGATATTTGTAATTTTGAATGTATTTATATGCTTGATAATAAGTCAAAATAAGTTTATATGACTAAAGTCAGTTAGGCCACATTATATTCAATTAAAGCCAATACTTACAGCAGTAGTACAGTCAAAAGCAAAGGTGGTATGGACATTAGTTCTTACGTTTTATTTTTTCTGTGGCTGAATGTCAAGACATAGTGTCACAATTTGACGTTTCAAAACAAAAGACAGTTTGTTTGCAGTCCTAGGTGTGAAATAAATACATGAAATCTCTTTACATATCATCTTAGCATATGCCACCGGATACATAGTATTTCCGGGTTTAATTTAAAGTAAGTAACATCAACATTCCGTAGCAAGTTTGAGAAAATTTATTTTCATCACACCTGTTCGGTATGTGCCCCAATACGCTGCGGTGATGCGCGCCGTAGGTGCGTCATTACGTCCTAGTAGGCCGTTAAGGATTTTCATACATTACGTCGCACTAGCGCGGTCCGGCGCACGCCGCGCGCCGCGCCGAGATTTCTTTTATGAAAATGACGAAATTAAGTCATCCCTGATTTAGACCATTTTAGAGTAGCTTTGTGAAAATATATTGTTTTATTTACTTTTTGCATCACAGGTGTGATGAAAAACATTGTGTGTACCACGGGCGGTACAAGAATTATGCAAATTCTTACTTACCGCCCTAAATACACAATGTACTATTTCAGAGTATTTCACCCACTCATGGTCCTCAGTAGCAAAGTCAAGTATCGTTTACTTTAGGTTTTACTCGATACGTAAAGCATTCTGTCGCACTTATTTAATGGAGCGAGTGCGAGGGCCTGTAGCCGTACCATGAGTTGGAAAGTGAAGGATACGTTAGGTTTTACTCGATACGTAGGTATAATGCATTTTATCGCGCTCGCACTGATGTATTGAAGCGAGCGTGATGGCCTGCTTTACATATCGAAAAACATCTAACGTTACCGATACTTGCTGCTACGGCTACATGCTACAGCTACTTCTTTAAGTTCGGTAGAACCTACCGTAGCCACTGTACCTACTGTATGTGATACTGTACTGATGAGAACATCGCGTAAAGCAATTTTCGCGTACTTGTTTTACTTAAAACACTAAATAACGTAATAAAATTATTGTTAGAAGGTAGAAGAATGCAATCCGAGGTGGCGCGATATGCCTCGCGCAAGATAATAGCCAACCAGGGTGCTTAGACAAATAGACAAGTTGCCAATCGCTAACGCTTAACCGTCAATCGTAAGCGAAAGATAGCTGTCTTAGTCGCACTAATACGAAACAGTGACAGAGAGGGAAAACTACGATACGCTACTAAGCGCTAGATATCAATTTACTTAATAATTGCCTAAATTTAAAAATCGCATATAGCTAATCCGCGTTAAGCGGGGTCGCGTAAATCGGGATATTACTGTATATCCGAATTCCATTAGTACGATCTATGCGGAAAATGAAGGCGTTCGATAGCAAAGCACGTCCATATAGCTTACATGCCTTCACTTTTGAACAAACTCTAGTGCAACGCTCTACTATGTGCATGCGGACAAACGATAATATGTGAGGATTGGAAGCCTGTGTGCTTACCATGAGTTGCCGCAGCATTATTAACGCGGACTTACTTTCTTTCCATTTTTATACCTATAAGTGGCAAACGAACAGACGCCTGATAGAAAGCAATTAACACATTGAACGGGAACTCCCGAGGGAAGTTCTCAGCGGGAGATCCATTTTCGCTACAAAGCGGAAAAATAGCAGGGTGCTTAGACAAGTTGCTAATCGCTAACGCTTAATCGTCAATCGTAAACTAAAGGCAGCTAACTGTCTTTGTCGCACTAATATGCAAGAGTGACAAAGAGGAAAAACTACGATACGCTACCAAGCGCTAGCGATTGGCAACTTGGCTAAGCATCCAGGATCGGCTACGAGCGTAGCGCGTAGCACTTCGTTAGCACTGAAAGTGTTCTTCGCCTGACACCCGCAACACCCAGAGGCGTCGCAAATGCGTTGCCGGCCTTTAAGGTGGGAATACACACTTTTCTTGAAAGTTTGAAGGTCGTATCGGTCCGGAAATACCGCTTGCGACATCCCACTCGTACTCACGTATTGGTGAGAGGGAGCCAGATACAAAGTAAATCTGTGTTAATAACAATAATAACACGACGGCAGCTCTTGGTACGGCTACTGCAAACAATAGCTGGGTGATTGTGACACACGCTACATTTGCATGGGACCTGCAAAGTGTACATTTTCTATGCATTTATGCTGACAAGCAGGTTGTTTTAGAGACGATTTAAATGACATGACAAATTTTGTTGCCAGTATGTCAGTTTAGTATATGAAATCAATTGAGATCGCGTCTAGCTTTTCGCACGCGTACGCATGCTTATACGTTTCATACTAACCAACCAATTTAATTAGACAAATTGATATATTATTATAATATTATGTGTATTCACCCTAATCCATTTTTTGTACCACACATCAACATATTCTTTAAATAATTTGTTTTGTGCTTTTTAAGTAGAAACACTAGTATTTAAATTATAAATATTAGATGTCATATATCAAAGAAAAACGACCAAGATCACCTAATGTCCGAGGTGGAGATCAAACCTACGTACTCAGCTTTCGCAGCTGATTTATAATTTATATAGTATTAAGTAGTGTGACTACTGGGGAAAAATAAAAAGTACAAATCAAAATATTTAATTAATAAATAATTTGATTTGTGTTTTCGCAATACATTCACTAGTATTGAAATTAATCTTAAATATTGTCAATGTTATAATGTATTTTTTAAGTTATTTGCGTAGTTAATCGTAAGTTTTGGTGTTTATTTTAATTGCTGACATGATTTTTGAGACATATTAGGGATATTAAAAAAAAATTTAGAGACAGCCAAACATTAAAAATATATTTCATACGTCCACCGGGCTGGTACGGCTCACAATAAAAGTTCAAAGCGAGAGAAACTCTCACTACCTCAAATATCTACGATCGCTCCTACATTTTAATACAAAGCATCATCGGGCGGGCGGATATTACGTCAAAGGGTTGGATTGAAACAAGCCGCTCGCCCCGGGCCATTGCAGACTTGGTACTAGATACAGTTATAGAATTGTAAAACCTGGTGCACATAAGCCGATTATATCAAAATGTAAAAAACATTTT
>JALPQI010027727.1:0-17494 GCA_025490895.1 Thaumatotibia leucotreta | reverse complement strand
CATGTTGCAACTTGCAAGTGAGAATCAAGGGGGACCACGATTTGCTAATGCGATTCAGTTTAGGACCTAATCTTTTTTTTCTAATATTGATACAATACTTAAAACTACTACAAAAACTTCGACAAACTGCAAAACAGTTTGTTGGCGAAAAAAAAAAAACCCTTTTTTAGACTTACATCTAATATCTATTCTATTATTATACCTATAAATAGCTAGTAACGCAGAAGGCATCACATTGTCGGCTGTTTTCTGAAACGCGATGTGTCAGTTCAGCAGTTGGGTATTTTTTTTTCAAAGTTGTTCAGTTTTTTTATATGATTCCTCAGCCTCCGTAGCCTAGTTGGTAGTGACCCTGCCTATGAAGCTGGAGATTCCGGGTACGAATCCCGGCGAGGGCATTATTTGTGTATTTATTTATCACAAATATTTGTTCCTCGGTCATAGCTGTATATGTATTTAAGGATATATAATTATGGTCTAAAATTCTATACATATTTATGGCCTTGGCTGCACTGCTACAGGCGACATGGATGTCCTGTCAGGCACGGAAACAGTGTTCGAAGAATGTTTCCTGCTGTTGTACTTGTAGGTTATTAGATTGATGACATTTGTCTTCCGCGTAATATACAAACAACATACAAGGTGCTTAGCCAAGTGACCAATCGCTAACGCTTAGTAGCGTATCGTAGTTTTTCCTCTCTGTCACTCTTTCATATTAGTGTGACAAAGACAGTTAGCTGGCTTTCGTTCACGATTGACGATTAAGCGTTAGCGATTGGCAACTTGTCTAAGCTAAGCACCCTGATAATGCATGTTATTCTGTAAGGTAAAATTATTGTTGATATGAACATTAAGTGCCTCATTAATGTAATTAAATAAATAAATAACCATTTAGTAAGACCTAACTCACCTAAAATCTAAATAATTATTAGATTAGAGTTTTGTGTACCTAAAAAATTATAAATGTACCTTTGAGTGAAATAAACAGTTTATTTTTTTTATATCATGAGTGTATACCTCTACTTAGTAATAATAATGTATATATTTGTTATTTTACTGTTATTATGGTGTGCAATAAAGAGTATTGTATATATAAGCAAATAATGACGATATTTTTTACTAACCCGACTCACTTTAATATCTAATGTCATTCAGTTTATTTCATGTCATAATGATAATGAGTATCATTTTATGAAATGGTCGCTTTATCTCCGTGTCACGCGATATCGCTGGCTACTGTTCCAAGAAAACATTTTTTTTCTATGACTCCTATGTAATTAACCATTCTTTAGGGTTCCGTACCCAAAGGGTAAAACTGGACCCTATTTAGCTATCTAGCTATCTGTCTGTCAACAGGCTGTATCCCGTGAACTGGGATAGTTAGACAGTTGAATTTTTCACAGATGTAATTCTGTTATCGCCACCGCTATAACCTTTCGTCTGTGATGGAGCCAAAATCGGGCTTATCGTGCCGTTAGCAAATACTAAAAAATAGAATAAAATAGTTTTTTTTAATGTGACGAAGACAACTAAGCTCTCAGCCCACCTGATGGAAAGCAGGAACTGAGGCCCATGGACATAGTGTTGAAAAAATCGCCTATGCGCTGCCTACCCTGAGGACTTAGATGGATTGCCTCTATCTATGCCAGTAATTACACCGGCTATCTTACCCCCAAACCGACTCACAGCAGTGCAAATACTGCTAGTTAGCGGCAGGTTAACGGGTAAGATGACGGTAGCTATCCGTACGGACCCTGCACGAGGTCCTACCACCAGCAAAATACTAAATAGATATTTGGGCAATTCCGTGTAAGATTAAATAAATAAAATAAATAAATAAATATCTTGGGACATCTTACACAAATCAACCTAGTCCCACGGTAAGCTCAATTAAGGCTTGTGTTGTGGGTACCAGGCGACGATATATATAATAGATATATACGTATAGATACTTAGATACATACACAGCCATGACCAAGGAACAAAAATTTGTGATAAATAAATACACAAAGAATGCCCTCGCCGGGATTCGAACCCGGAACCTCCAGCTTCGTAGGCAGGGTCACTACCAACTAGGCTACAGAGGCTGACAAGATTGTAATGTAAGTGACCAATTTCTAGCGTGTTCATTTATTTATGGTACAAATTTTACTGTTATGTTATCTAGATATCATGATAGTTATGCAGATATAATTGTATTAACACTTAAAATTGGATCACAAGTAAATAAAGAGACGATAAAATGGTCACTTTCATGACAGTTACATGGATTTACCCATTTAAGGCTCCCATACATCAAACGTGATTGTTTATGATAAACTGATAGTGGTACGGAACCCTTAGTGCGCACGTCCGACTCGCACTTGGATGATTGTTTTATCCACTGCCTAATTTAGAAAATTAATCAATTTTCGAATGAAGCGTGCCAACCATTAATGTCGAACATTAATGGTGAATTTAATCGTCCGTAATGGGTAAATGACAAGGTTTTAAACTGTCACCGAATTTGGAGTTTGAACCCGATTTGCTAACAATAGCAGATTTACAACAGCGTTTTGATGTAAATACTAAAGGTGGGTTTAGACTAAAAGTTAAATAGATTTTAAATAAATAAATCTCTTGGAATAATTAATCAATATCTATCTGAGAATCAACCTAGACCCAGTGTGATGTAGGTAGGGCTTCCAATTAGATAATTCTAAAAAATCGAATATTCGGCTCAATAAGTATTCGAATAATACGGCATGAGATATTCCAATATTTTTGTACTACCTACCTGAAAATGTATATAAAAAACATAGTTTTAAAAAGTATTCTGTATCAATTACATTAGGTACATTTAATTATTGTACTATAAAGCAATTTATGGCCGTTTTACGAATTTTCATTAAATTTTGATATATCTAAACTAGTAAAACAAGGTTTCCATAAATGAATGGAGCGGGCAGTTAGGAATGTTAGGATATACCTACCTGCAAAGTAATAATCTCTAAAGTTATCTTTGTTGGATACTGCTCGATAACATGTCTTATTGAAATATTTGACGAAACTATGCAAATCAAAGATATTATTATATTACCCCCAATTTAAACTTTTTTTTTTAAACCTATTCGAATATCCAAATATCACAAAATAAAAAACCGAATATTTGAATACCTGAATCATTCGATTATTTGGAAGCCCTAGCTAGATGTAGGTACCTACCAAGTGACGATATAATTATATTCTCTCTCTCTCTTGTTATTATTATTATATTACAATTTATTTTAAATCAACTTTGTTTTAGTTTTTTTTAATGCATGTTAGTTGTAAGATGTACCATGATTGTTTGAAAAAACAAGTTCCGCCAAGTTTCTTACCGGTTCTTCTCGGATCAGCTGTGTAGGGTAAGAACCGGAAGTAGTTTTAATACTTAGACGATTCAAAAGAGATTGTTGCTATTCCAATTTGAATAAAGAATTATTTGACTTTGACTATATTATAGATAGATACTTAAGTTACTGGACAACCACAGCCGAGGAACTATTTGTGATAATAAATACACAAATAATACCCTCGCCGCGATTCGAACCTGGAACCTCTAACTTCGTAGGCAGAGTTCCAACTAGGCTACGAAGGCTGACAAAATGAATCTGAAAAAAATGTTTGTGAATGCTGAAATACCGGTAAGTAACCGAAATATCACACAAATAAAACCGGTTTGAAATTTGCATTCCCTAGTCTAAACGCGCCTTAAGAAAAAAACATGCTATAGCTATCACGTCAGCTTAAAAGACCTTGTAGGTCCTAAACGTCATACCGCGAATATCATAACGCGTCATTTTCTAACATCTTTCTTTGACACGCACATTTATACAGCGTGTTTTTATCTATAGGTTGGCTCAGTGAAAAATTGTTAAAATACATTTATTATTGGTCCACCCTATTTACATTTGTTTTAAATTTAAGGTCAGCCTCCGTAGCCTAGTTGGTAGTGACAGTGACCCTGCCTACGAAGCTGGAGATTCCGGGTTCGAATCCCGGCGAGGGCATTATTTGTGTATTTATTTATCGCAAATATTTGTTCCTTGGTCATGGCTGTCTATATATTTAAAAGTATATACATATATCTATTATACATATCTTCGCCTGGTACCCACATCACAAGCCTTAATCGAGCTTTCCGTGAGGCTAAGTCGATATGTGTAAAGAAGTCCAAAAAAAATTTTTTTTTAAGCTTATTTAAGTCAATTATAATAAATTTCTCTAAGAAAATAGTGTCTTAACTCTTACTGGGTTGTTAAAAAAATAAGTTGATAAAAATGACTGAGTAAGTGTATTGTAACCTTTGTATTGGTACCTGTGTTGGTACGTACTTTGGACAGTGATTAATTGACCCTTTAATGTACAGTCGAATGCATTAATATATAGACACATTTGTAAGGGATCAGTAATATCAGTATGGAGAAGTGTATATATATTAATGCCCTTGACTGTATGCATACCTAAATATATAACGCTATTGCGGGAGGGTGGATCATGAACATACCTAAAGGGTGGGGGGCATTCTCGCAGAACCCCTCTGACGGGCTTATTGCAAAACTTTGGCATCGTTGTAAATCCCTAATTGGGTACTCATGTAGAAACACGAAGGTTGTTTCTGTTACAAACCCTCTCAATGTTATTAGAGCCTAATATAATGTAAACTATTTATCGTCAGAAACAATATTCACATCCCACACATACCCATCATCAGCCTATTTCAGTCCACTGCTGGACATACCTACGCCTCCTTACCTTTGCAGATGGAATTACGGACGCATTCAAATTAATAAATATCCTGGGACATCTTACACCAATCGACCTAGTCCCACGGTAAGCTCAATTAAGGTTTGTGATGTGGGTACCAGGCGACGATATAGAAATTTAAAATAATTAGATACACAGACCAAAGAACAAAAATTTAGTCAGCCTCCGTAGCTTAGTTGGTAGTGATCCTGCCTACGAAGCTGGAGGTTCCGGTTTTGAATCCCGGCGAGGGCATCATTTGTGTTAGTTCTAAGTTGTTATTTTTTGGAATTTTAATGTATTGGTTTAATAGTAGTAAGAAATGTGTAACATACCTAAGTTATCAAAGTGTGTGGGTATTTTTTCAAAACGGGGATGTCTACTCTAATCGGAGTAGACGATAGAGTTGCATTCTACACATAACTAAATACCTATACTATGTAAGTCTACCTAATATACGTCAAGTATCGATAGTCATCACATTTATCACAACCAACGATTGTATCACCCATTGTGGACGGTTTGTTAATCCTGAATACTGCAATATATATTTCATATGACGCGATACTGTCCGTAGTTAAGTCGCGATCATACCGTAGCTTAAAAAACGGCCAAGGTACCGAATCGCAGTGGTATAATACCTAATACTTAGTTGACAACGAATGCAAGTAAACCGCAAGTTCATTCAGCCTGTGTTATCATCATGGTAATCGTCATAACTTTGTAGTTTGTACCGCAACCGATGTCGAGCCACGTCGATGTTCAAAATACACAGCCGTAACGTATACTTCGTGACACTCCAGAATGCTTAGCCAAGTTGCCAATCGCTAACGCTTAGTAGCGTATCGTAGTTTTCCCTCTCTCACTCTTTCATAATAATATTAGTGCGACAAAGACAGCTGCCTTTCGTTTACGATTGACGATTAAGTGTTAGCGATTGGCAATTTGGCTAAGCACCCTGATGCACTTTTTATACCTATAGGGCGATTGCAAGAAAATGTGAAAGGCTTTTAATGAAAACCGTTTAATTTCGGCAGTGAAAAGACGGTAAATTCAAATTTTCTATGAGCGATCAACAACGATCAACCTACATTAAAAAAAAATGCCGTCTATTTCTACTGCCAAAGATTGTTGGACAGAGTATACCGTATATAGTTTGTAAGACTAATTTTCAAAATACGTTTTTGTTTAAGTTTTTCTTAAGATTTTTGCCCATAAAAGAGTTGTGTTTTACGGGAAGTCACTCCAATTCCGTACCGTCATCGTGGTTTGTGCAGCGGTGTAGGGAGCATGCGGTAAAAAAAGGTACGCAATACGCATACTATGCGTCACTGCGATTCCGTGCCGTCGCCATTTTCATGCTGCGGGGTGCATGCACCTCTAGGCACAGGTCTCACCGCGAGCTACTTAGCTATGAACTACCGGCTAAAAACAGTATAAACACGAACAAAATAAATATACACACTCCCGTGTCAAATAAAAGATACACGGCGATACATGCCCAGCTATCAGCTATCACCTCCGGGCGAGTATCGCCGTGTCTCTTTTAATTTACACGGGAGTGCGTATCTTTGTTGGTGTTTATAGCCCAAAGTTAATAGCTTAGTAGTTCGCGGTGAGACCAGTGCATTATGGTTGTGCGAATACTTAGTTGACAACGAATGCAAGTTAACCGCAAGTACACTGCAGCCAGTATTGTCATAAAGGGGTATTCCCGTGATTCCGCGCGGTCGCGATGCTGTCACGGAGATTTACCTGTAGTGTTGGGTTAGTCACTGCCATGCCGTGATCGGTGCAAAACTTGTCAAACTCTTGTCTTGTTCATTTTAAATAGGCGTCCTACCTTACACTGCAGCGGTTGGTCCAACCAGCTGCTAGGTATGGATTGTATATTATTCTGAACGCATTCTCAACGGGAATAATATGAACACGACAAAGCCCCCAAAAATATCTGACTCAGAGCGACATAGGTACATCATATACTTCCTTGTTTATGTTATTATTGCTTGTTAACCACATCACACATCGAGCCCCCTGGGGGTCAAAATACCGCTCATTTCTCTAAGCCTATCAGATCTGACAAGCCAATGACTCCAATGAGGCGGTTTAGTTATCAGGAAAGGAAACCCCGTATTTTCTTAGATCAACGTAGTTTGTGGTCGATTAATTACAAGCAATAATTATGTACTCATTTTGTTGCAAATGAACTGCAGAATTATCCATTAACAAAGGGAATATAAATTATTATGACGCAAGTTCAGGAAACAACCAGCCTGTAATCTTCTATTACCAACTAATGTATTTTAACAAAACTAAACAAGAGGATGTGGCTGACAACGCAGAGATAACAAATTGTCTTTATTTTATATCTGCCGTGTGGTGACAGTAGTAAGAATACATTTGTCACCACCACAACTCTTGAGTCAACGGGTTTCGTAAGAGATAGATTTAATCTATGTGTATAAATTGTAGTGATTTTTAAATAATGATTTAAAAAAAATTAGATAATGGCCAAAACAAGCAGTTTTTCTTCTTTTTAATATTTACACTCTATTCCGTTACTTCAAAGTTGCACCAATTGCAAGCAGGTGTGCAATACGCAGCGAGATGCAACGTCACCAATACGACTGATAAAATTTAGCTTGAACTGTCTGTCTGATAACTAATACCTGAGATAAAATTAACTGTCACTTTTATCATTATCAGTTGTGAAAATGTTTTCATTGAACTGAAATAATCCTCGTCACAATAAACTTATTGTTACTTGTATTGTTTTCTTACTGGTGGAATTTCCAATCTCTTTTTTCATGTGACGAATTTATGGCTAATTATACGACCCGACCTCCGAGTTTTTCATGATTTGGTTTATGTACCTAACTGTATCTAGATAAATAGATGAGTATTTCTCATATAGATTTGTGAGTTACCACAGCGATGTCATCATCATCATCAGATAGTCGTCCACTGCTGGTCGTAGGCCTTCCCCAATTCGCGGCACCATACTCGGTCCTCAGCTCTTCGCAACCAACCACTTCCCGACACCTTCTTCAAATCGTCGGTCCATCTGGCGGTAGGGCGGTCCACCGGGCGAGCCATGTACAGAAAGTTAACCTTACCTAAACTTAATTCTCTATATGTTTATATATGACCAGAAGGCACGACGCAGGGGCGTCATAAATACGTATCAACATTTTGGATTTCCTGGAAAACTTTCGAACATGGTCTTGGCACAGCTGTCAAACTGAATAAAAAATACCCAGATAGACAGGTGCATCTGAGCATATCTGAATTTAGATTTAGATGGTTGGCGATCCTCAACTGTGCGCTTTTCTCGTAACTTCCTGCCTCGCACAGCTAAACTTTGGAACGAACTGTCACAAGCGGTGTTTCCGGACCGATACGACCTTCAAACCTTCAAGAAAAGAGCGTACTCCCACCTTAAAGGCCGGCAACGCATTTGCGACGCCTCTGGTGTTGCGGGTGTCCATGGGCGACATTAATCGCTTTCCATCAGGCGATTCGTCGGTTCGTTTGCCACCTATAGCATAAAAAAAAAAGTTACATTTGGTTGTGCGGGTCCCATTTGGTCGTTAATTCCACAATAGTTTTGAAAAATGGTTGTGCCATATCAACGCCCCATCCTAATGCTCTAAATATATGATGAATTGATAAAAGGTAATTTACAGAAAACATTAAAAGGTCAAGTTCAAAATTGGCCACAGCATCTTACAGATTATTATTGCAACATCTGATACCACAAATACCTGTAGCTCTTGACAACTCCTCTCTGGATGGCCAATTACTCTTAGGGCGCCAACGAGAAGAGTTGGGGTGGTGACACATGTGTTCTTACAGCCGTCACCACGTAGCATCACTACTATTATTACTACAGACAGGACAGGGCGTCCCAAAGTTATGGGACATGAAGGGGAAGTACCTACCTTAAATATCGTAGATAGGATATTTAGCTGAAAGATACTTTATTTCATTTTGAAAATTAAATAATGCTGCATTAAAATAAATCCAAAGAAATATGATTTTTCTAGGATCGAACCTACTTTAATACGAAAAAATTTTTTTCGTAATTTTATGATGTCATTCGAAAGAATGGATAAAAAGTAACAATTTTTAAAAAATATATAATATCTAAGACTAAAAGAATAACCAAACAAGTTTGGTTCAAAAATCTGAAAAAATTGTAGTTGGTTCGATTTCCGGGTGAAGCACGTAATTTTTTGAAAAACTTTGAATGCAATACCTACTAAATTTTAAAAATAACATGAAGTCTTATTTCAGCAAAATACACTATCTACGATATTTAAGGTACTTCCCCTTCATGTCCCATAACTTTGGGACGCCCTGTATAATTGGTTTGAAATATGTAGTTGAGTATCTACTTAGTATAAACATTTACCTGCAGCTTGAGTAACATCGTTGTTCCAGTCCAGTCATCAGCCGTACCATGAATTAGCAAGTCTCGTTTGTACGTATACGTTTACTTGATACGTACCAAAAGCAGTCTATGACGTTCCCACTGTATTATTGTTGTACTGCAGTGTTATTCACTTAGGAAACCGCCTTGCTGTCAGCGCTGTGTCAGCGCTGCGGCAGCGTCGAGCCTAAAAATGGTATTTACTAATGTACTTTAAACGACACTAGTGCTCGGCGACGAATGCGGCATGAGCTGGAACTACACTGCGTCGAGAGTTTGACGTTTAATGTACGAACTTCGTATTCTCTAACGAAAAACAGTGACGAACTCGCTCACAGCTTCGATTCCTAATGTCAAATCAACAGCTAGGATTTTAGACAAGGCTGTCTCGACGTCGAGCTCGTTGAAGAACGCAGCGTCGAATGTGTGAATAAGAGAATAGCATAGCTGGCCAAGTATCGGTAAAGGTTGTTCTCGATACGTAAAGCAGGCCATCGCGCTCGCTCCAATATGTCAGAGCGAGCGCGATAGAACGCATTACGTATCGAGTACAACCTAACGTATCCTTTACTTTCGGCTTCTGAGGAATTGAAGTACGCGTGATACACTCCTTACGGGACGTAAGCTTACACAAAAGATCCCAATGGGTCGAAGTGTATCCGTAAGGTCCCCATCAATAAGATAAGATGAGGGCGGTCAGTACGGAATTACTAAAGAGAGTGTTAATGACTCGAGTTAGTATTCCGCTTACCGACCGAGATGCATACTAGTACATTTCGATGCAAGTGCAAAAAAGTTTTTTTTCGACGAGGGTGAAAGCTGGAGCCCGAGAAAAACGAGGGCGACAATCACCCGAGTTAAAAAGAAGTTTTTACACGTGCATCGAACGACTTTTTTCATACATAACAAGTGCCTTAAAAAGAGAAATTTACAAAAAAGCTAAAAAGCTTTTAGCAAAGTTTACTTTTGCGCACTAGATAGGAAAAATGTTTTTCATCACACTTGCTGACAAAAAAATAAATTTTAAGACTAAATATTATTAAATGACGTACTGCCATTCCTATTACTCCATAGGGAATTTCACTTTTCTATTACTCCCGCTACGCATGCAAGCAATGACGCGCTTACAAAGCAAGTGTGATGAAAAATGCATTACGTATCGAGTAAAGCCTTACGTATCCTTTACTTTACAAGTGATGGTACGGCTACAGTTCGCGTACTATTTATATGGATTTATATCGACCGGCGCCGCGGGTCAACGGCGACGCGCTACAATTGATTTCCAATTTACGGAGCTAAATTGAGAAGCAATTACTTACTGAGCTATTGAATTGTTTCGGCTCCGACGAGCATTCCGAGGACTGGTTGTGTACTGATGACACAGATGCTGCGAATAAATAAAACATGGACGTAGCACGCCGTATATAATTGCCTTTAAAACGGTCCTGTTGTTTAGTTGAGAAGCCTTTTCAATACACTATGGGCCGCGTGGTGACGGCAGTAATAATACATTTGTCACCACCCCAACTCCTGCGGGTGTCGTAAGAATCGACTAAGGGAATGAAGTGTCACTGACCATTATTTGATAAAAGATTGATGATGGGCAGCAGCGTTATCATAGTGGACACAGTCATTACTGCGATCGCCAATTCGCTTGCCTAGCGTGGCGATTATGGGCATTTACCTCTTAATGCGTCTATACTCATAGTTAATAGGAGAGGCCTACGTCCAGCGGTGGACTATCATAGGCTGATGATGATGGTGATGATGATTATGAATTACTATCTTATAACCTGTATAAACTTGACCCGCTATTTGAATTAGTTGTGACTTGTGATTCATCCATTAACGTTTTTATTGGCTATATTCTATTTTAATTGGTCAAAGATGTTGTGTGGATATATACGCGGTGTTATAAAAACGTCGCGTACCTGCTATATTGCAGGAAAATATGGTCACTTTTACCACACAATTAATATTTTGAGATGTGGCCGTATAACAGGCATGGACGAAATATGCTTTATTCTGAGCACCGCGGAAAAATCATACAAACATTATTGGGGGTATTTTTGATGTCGCGTTATATGCCTATGTTTATATATACGCGGTGTTATAAAAACGTCGCGTGCCTGCTATTATTGCAGGAAAATATAGTCACTTTTACCACACAATTCATATTTTGAGATGTGGCCGTATAACCGTACAAATTATAAAGATTTAATTTTCCAAAAAGCTCTAACTCTAAAGAAATATAAATAAAACATATATTACCTATCAACTCTTTTGTTGTAACATATGTGTTAGTTTTTTGTAAAACGTCCCACTTTGTTGCTTACCATAAAGACGAGATTTCCTTGCATCTTCATATAAATAAACTGACGAAGCTGCTTTATTGCAAAGGACAAAGTGAGACGTTTTACTAAATTCACTCACATATGGTCACAGCACAGAAATGAATTTATTTACGACCCAGACACGAATCCAAAACAAAATTATTCATGACACAATCAAGGACGGTATTCCATATTCAGAAAACAGGAGGTCTATTGGGATTATTGGGAACATCACAAATATCGAACGTCTGACTCTCTCACGTCAAGTATGCCATTTGAGTGAAAGAGCCAGATTCTCGAGATTTACGGTTATCGAACCTGGTATGCCTTCAGGCCTTTGTAAGTAGGTACCGCTTCGCTGTTTCACAGGGTTGACCTTCAAATTCTCCAATTATGTAGCTTATATTACGCAACTTTAGTCGAGTGATTATATTAATGAAGGTACAGTAAACCAATCTGAACCCTAGGCCACTCGACTAGGGAACTCTGTTGTAATGACGTTATAAGTCAGATTGCTAGAAATATCATACTAGTCTTACCACTACTCACTTTGATACGGTTCTAGAGTAATCATAGTCAAAGTCATTTATTTTATAAAGCCAATTTACACGTCAATATTGCCGTGTGGTGACGGCAGTAAGAATACATTTGTCACCACCCCAACTACTCCTGCGGGTGTCGTAAGAGTCAACTAAGGGCTTGAAACGTCACTGACCATTCTACAAGATTGATGATGGACAGTAGCGTCAACATAGTGGACACATTACTGCGATCGCCAATCCGCTTGCCCAGCGTGGCGATTATGGGCATTTACCTCCTAATGCGTCTATACGCATAGTTAATAGAAGAGGCCTACGTCCAGCAGTGGACTAACATAGGCTGATGGTGATGAATGAATGATTGATAAATAACCTAAAATAAATTGTAAGATATATTAGGTACAGTGTATCAATCGAAAAAATACACATTAGAAATAAAATATGAAACAAACATAATATTTTTGTATTTTTTTCTTACACAGAATTTTTTGTCCTGGATGGCGTTGAGGCTTGAATCCAGGATTTTTTTGAGACTTGCCCGTTAAATGGTTAAGGCCGGGTTAACATCTGAGTTCTTACGTAAATTGTAGGGACGGAGCAATATTAAGTATAGTACCTAACACCTTTCATTCCTATAGCTTCATCCATTCATTAAGTTGTAGACTTACGTAAGAATTCACAGCTATAATCAAAGCCTAAAAGTGCTTAACATTCCAATTCACTGTGAAAAGTTCCCGTGACAAACAGCGCGAGGAAATATCAATTAAATCTCATTAAATATCAAGATGCTTAGCCAAGTTGCAAATCGCTAACGCTTAGTAGCGTATCGTAGTTTATCATCTCTGCCACTCTTTCATATTAGTGCGACAAAGACAGTTTGCTGGATTCGTTTGCGATTGACAATTAAGCGTTAGCGATTGGCAACTTGGCTAAGCATCCTGATGCAACTACAAAGCCATTAATAATAGATAAAGGTGATTAGCAGTGACCGCGGCACGCGCTCACCGCGTGGCTGTGACGACAACGACACGACAACCTATGACGACACGACAACCTGTGACGACACGACAACCTATGACGACACGACAACCTATGACGACACGACAACCTGTGACGCGCCGGGATTTGTCCCTCACACCTGGGGGATACTTTTAAAAGCGATTGAGTTTAGGTGCAGCCTGACAGTTTTTTTGACAGTTATTCTATGGAGGGCCGTGTGGTGACGGCAGTAAGAATACATTTGTCATCACCCCAACTCCTGCGGGTGTCGTAAGAGTCGACTAAGGGATTGAAGTGTCGCTGACCATTCTACAAGATTGATGATGGGCAGTAGCGTCATCATAGTGGACACATTACCGTGATCGCCAATCCGCTTGCCCAGCGTGGCGATTATGGGCATTTACCTCCTAATGCGTCTATCTATACGCATAGTTAATAGGAGAGGCCTACGTTCAGCAGTGGACTAACATAGGCTGATGATGATGATGACGATTGGCAACTTGTTGAAGCATCCTGATGTAACTACAAAGCCATTAATAATAGATAAAGGTGATTAGCAGTGACCGCAGCACGCGCCACGTGCTCACCGCGTGGCTGTGACGACAACGACACGACAACCTATGACGACACGACAACCTGTGACGCGCCGGGATTTAACCCTCACACCTTTTGCTACCAGGATCTACTAATTAAGAGCTTTTATTTGTAAAATTATTTTTCGTTGCTGTATATTGTGATTTTTATGTATGTGTAGTACGTATATGTTACGAATAAAGTCATGTCTATTTCTATTTCTAATGTGATTCAGTTTAGGAGCTAAAATGAATCCCGATGTGTCAGTTCCATAGAATAACTGACAAAAACTGACAAGCCGAATCTAAACTGAATCGCCTTTAAGAGGTCACGGTAGCCTGGTGGCTTATAACTATAGGTACCTAAGTATTTTTCTGGCAGGAACGAGAAATTGACAAACTCAAACATCGACATAATTTTTATCGATAAATGTTGTGAGAATGCAATTCGTATTCTACTTTTTTTCCTCTTCTTTTGAATATCTATCAAAAGACCAAAAACTAATAAAAAATACTCTAACGCTATTGGCAATAATTAATATGACATATTAGATATTTAAAAACAGGTGGGTAGTGTATTTCTTGGTTACCTGATTTTATGAAGTTAGAATCTTTATGAGAACAGGGTCAGGGTGTGGTGTACTGATCGATATCTGTTATGTCGACGTTTAATTTTGTCAATCTCTCGTTCCTGCTAGAAAAATATCTAGGTATACTTATGATGGTCCCGTTTTAACAAATTATACGAGACTTCAAACCATCCACCCCTGAAGCAATGATGTACCAAAACAGAACGCTTAGACAAGTTGCCATGCGCTAATGCTCAATCGTCAATCGTAAACGAAAGGCAGCTAACTGTCTTTGTCGCACTAATAAGAAAGAGTGACAGAGAGGGAAAACTACGATACGCTACTAAGCGTTAGCGATTGGCAACTTGGTTAGGCATCCAGGTCCCTCCCAATAAAAGGGTGAATATCTGAGCGTTTCAACCGCCTAATTTTGGTGGCATTATTTTTGCCGAAGTTTCCATTCGTTACAGTGTGCTACTTTGTCATTTGAAGGAGGCACGGTACCTTATACAAATGACGAAGTATAACATTAAGACATTTAGAAACTTAGGCAAAAATTATGCCACCAAAATTTGGCGACTGAAACGCTCAGATATTCACCCAAAAATCCGTGATCCCGAAACCTGATCTTAGCCCGTGAACTCACAGCTGTGAACGTGGGCTCAGTGTTTATCCAAAACGAGACCTAGGCTCTCCGAAACATATCGCCGCGCTTAAGTACTAAATGGGCCAATCAACTTTTCGATCGACATATTTTCTGCCTCCTGCGTTACTTTTCATGAACTTACAAATGTACGTTAATTAATACTATACACATATTTACAGTGAAGAACACTTTAAATGTATCGATGTGAACTTGTGTGGGGCCTATCGCATTTAGGTACAATTTATAGGTAAGCATTTTTTCTAGGAAACTTGATGAAATTGTCACCTGCGTTACGGGACAAAATAGTGTATAGTTGATTGGCCCAAATACACGTGAGTTTAACAGTGTAATTATAGTTATAAAGAAATAATGCCAGCATAAATCTAATGTTTTCTATGATTGCCCACAATGATAGCGGCATTGACAAATATGTAAATAGTTTAATACTTTAACGACCGCACCGCAATCTTATCAACTCATTGTAACGAAGGTAATCAAGATTAAGGGCAATCATATCTTGTCATACTCATCATTACGTACTTGTAATGAGATTATGTTATGAGAGGGAACGCCCGCCGCACAATCTCAACCTCTTAAGGAAACTTGAAAACAGGGTACCTACTTAACAGTTTTAAGGAAAGTATTATGATAATCACCAAATAAAATAAAAAAAACGACTTCAACCGATTTCTTCAAGATTCCATTATCAGAGCCCGACTTGGTGTCAACGGTATCACTTCGCGGTTAAACCCGTTCGAGGAAAAAAATTAAATCGGCTTCTTTAAATTCTCGGAGATATTATAATTATGTAAGTACAAAGGTGGAAGCTAAAAATCAGTCGTATAGACCCTTTTTTAAGTCTATTAGTTATAGACATATCGCCAGAATAACTGCTGGGCCAGCAAGTTCTCGATTGGGGACCTCGCACCGATTGACAGAGCTTTTCCACACGCACTGGTTGCAGAATGGAAAGGCCTCCAATAAGATGGACCGATGTCTTGCATGCTAAGCCAAGTTGCCAATAGCTAAAGCTCAGTAGCGTATGGTAGTTTTCCCTCTCTGTTACTCTTTCTTAATTAGTGCGACAAAACAGTTAAGTAGTTGCCAATCGTTTACGATTGACGATTAAGCGTTAGCGATTGGCAACTTGTCTAAGCACCCTGATTCTCACGCGTCTCGTACTATACTTGCCGATTTCTAAGAATGAACATTTGGCAGTTTAGAAATGAGCCTTATAATATATATGGCGTTAAGACTATCGGGATTATAAGGATTAATCTATAACTGTCAAAAGATCATTCTTAGAAATTTGCAACTATAAACGGTCAATTTTCATGGGCAAAATGTGTACGCATACTGACATAATTATGTGTCGTCACCCTTATTATACAAATCTACATACACAGGCGTATCTGTGTGCGACCAGTCTGGTGGTCACGCGCACGCTACGCAGTTTCTCTAACCACTTTTATTAATTATACAAGTTATTTATTTATCGTTTTTACTGATAAGCATTCATAGTTTAGGTATCTAGTCTTGATTTGATATACAAGGTCTTGCTGTAACTTAAGTCTATCTAATTTATAGAATTATAAATAAAATCTAATTTAAAGAAAGTGTGAACAATAATGACTTGTTTTTTTATTTAAAAAAATGCTTCTGAAAATAAATAACTGCAAATATGTAAGAATTATGTAAATAGAAAATATATATACATATATTTTGTTACATTATAATTCTATTTTTTATTATTTGTTTTGACAATCATGATGACAAATCGTATAATTTTTGCATGTATGCAAATTTATTATGTAGGTAATCTTTTATCATTAAATTAAAAAAAAAAACTGTTTGTTTGATTTAAACCTTGTGAAAGATATTTATTTATTATTTATATATATATATATATATATATATCAGTAGTATTTCGGTCATACATAACACCATAAATCAATGATGTTTCATCATCACAATCGAGAATTACGCAAATGGAACCAATCCATACGAAATTGTCATTTTAAACGGGAACTGGAGATAGATATTCTAATATTTATTTGGTTTTTAATAGTGTATTTAAATCTTTGTTGGCATTGTTATATTTGTTATATTATAATTCTATTTTTATTATTTGTTACATGTCAAAATTATACGAATTGTCATCATGATTGTCAACATGATGACAATTCGTATAATTTTGACATGTATGCAAATTTATTATGTAATCTTTTATCATGAAATAAAAAAACTGTTTGTTAGATTTAAACATTAAATGCATGACAAATCCACCAATCCATCACCTTGACAAATTTTAATTTTGACATGCTGTCAAGAATACATGCATATAAACATCACTATGCATTTAAGAGGTGTAACTAAAACTAACTAAAATGAAAAAAAAACACGTGGGTTCTCTTTTGCATAACAACGTCCAATTATAATTATCAAATCAAGATTTAAAATCTAGTGTTTATACCTCGAATACGTCGTCGTCCTTTTTGCCTCAATTATTGAAATTAATTGAAACCCGTTGTAGGTTTTCCTCAATGATGATTTTGCGTCAGATTAGCCACAGGTTTTAACTAAGGGCTTGTCTGTCCATTAATCACGTCATACGATTTTGGCCTATTTTGGACCCCT
>JALPQI010027726.1:0-17997 GCA_025490895.1 Thaumatotibia leucotreta | reverse complement strand
CGATCTGGAGATAATGCCCCCCTCGATATAAAAAGTAGCTCCCTTCTAAACAATTCCGGAGCAAAACCATGACAGAACTCACAATCTCATTGTCAGCAAGCCTCTTTCGAACTACTTCTAGACACTCTTTAACCGGAACATTGGTGAAAAGTGACTCAACATCGAAACTCACCATTAAGTCTCCTGGTTCCAACGTTATGTCCTTCAGAATGTCTATAAAGTGACGGGAATCCTTTACGAAAGACGACGTGTTTCCCACAAGCGGCTGCAACACCGATGCAACATACTTTGCCAGATCATAAGTAGGTGAGGCGATTTGACTTACGATTGGTCGCAAAGGCACGTTTGGTTTGTGTACTTTCGGTAACCCGTACAATTTCGGTGGTTGCACTGTTTTAGGCTTGTACAAGCGGTTAAATACGTCTTCTTGAAATAACACCTCATAGTCCCTGATGACAGCCCTAATCCGACGCGTAACTCTGGCAGTGGGATCATATGAGACAGACTTATAGACGCTAGTGTCACTCAATAAATCCCGAATCTTAGCGTCATAGTCTATTGAGTCCATGACCACAGTGGCGTTCCCTTTGTCAGGGCTGTCATCAGGGACTATGAGGTGTTATTTCAAGAAGACGTATTTAACCGCTTGTACAAGCCTAAAACAGTGCAACCACCGAAATTGTACGGGTTACCGAAAGTACACAAACCAAACGTGCCTTTGCGACCAATCTTAAGTCAAATCGCCTCACCTACTTATGATCTGGCAAAGTATGTTGCATCGGTGTTGCAGCCGCTTGTGGGAAACACGTCGTCTTTCGTAAAGGATTCCCGTCACTTTATAGACATTCTGAAGGACATAATGTTGGAACCAGGAGACTTAATGGTGAGTTTCGATGTTGAGTCACTTTTCACCAATGTTCCGGTTAAAGAGTGTCTAGAAGTAGTTCGAAAGAGGCTTGCTGACAATGAGATTGTGAGTTCTGTCATGGTTTTGCTCCGGAATTGTTTAGAAGGGAGCTACTTTTTATATCGAGGGGGGCATTATCTCCAGATCGACGGAGTTGCTATGGGTAGCCCTGTGGCACCGGTTTTAGCAAATATCTGGATGGAGCATTTCGAGTCCAGCATAGATCTGCAACCATGGGCAGTGAAATTATGGAAGCGGTATGTCGATGATGTCTTCTGCGTTATGAGAGGTGGCAAGCATGAAGTTGAGCAATTACTCCAGTATCTCAATTCCATTCATACTAAAGTCAAATTCACATATGAATTGGAATCGGAGCGTAGTTTGCCTTTTCTGGACGTGAAGGTGATAGGTCGAGATGATGGTTCTTTGGCGCACACTGTCTATAGGAAGCCCACACACACTGACAGGTATTTGAACGCTCTGTCCCACCACCACCCCCGGCAGCTTCAGTCTGTGGTTAATTCTCTAAAGAACAGAGCACATGACCTTTGTGACCCTGAATTTCTGGAAATTGAGTTATCGCACGTTCAGGAGGTTCTGAAGAGAAATGGCTACATAATGAACAGATGGCAACCCAGACGAACACCGAGGAAGAAACATCCAGATGTTGCGAGGCGACCAGCATTTTTGCCTTATGTCAGGGGTGTAACGGACAAAATAGGTACGCTTTTGAATAAGTATTCCATACCAACCGTTTATATGCCGTTATCAAAGGTGGCAGGGCATCTAAAGTCGCCTAAGGATGTTTTACCTTATCACACACCGGGCGTTTATAAGATTGATTGTAGCTGTGGTAGTTCCTATATTGGGGAAACCAAACGCACCATAGCGGAAAGGGTCAAGGAACATATCACGGCTGTTAAAAAGCGTCAGACTAATAAGTCTGCTGTGGCCGAGCATTTGTTGGAGTCCGGACCTAACCACTGGATTGAGCTCCATAACCCGAAAGTCCTCTCAACCGAGCGTATACATCATAGCCGAAAAGTACGTGAAGCTATAGAAATTAAGAAACATCGGAATTTTAATCAAAATGAGGGGCAAGGAATCTCGTCCGCGTGGAATCCCGTGATTTACAAATGTAAGCGTGGTGAAACATCCATTTTAAAGCCTTTGGATGTTGTGAGTGTTGTGTGTAGACCTAGTGACAACCCTAGCCTAGAAGTGAATAATCAAGATCAAGTGCGGGTAGTTCGAAAAACCCGCGCAGCTCGAAGGTGTTGATACATTCTCTCGCCAGTCTGCCTGCGACCACGGGTGTAACGTCATGCCCGAAACGTCAGGATATAATTAAACGTAAGTTTACGCGATTAAGACCCGTTTGTCTTTAAAATATGAGTGATAATCGTGAAAGTTTAAATCAATATATTCATCATTTCCTTAATATTATAACTACCTACTTATTTAGGTACGGTCGGTAATACCTTCTTATGGTTGGTATCAGCGATTTCTATAAGTCGTTGATAGAATATGTAAGAACTAACGTAAAATGTATTACCGATCCATATTAAACAATAACAATATTGTATTTTTATTATCTTTGTCGCTACAAAACACTTTCTGATTACGTGATATTAAAAATTTAGGACCTAAAAGCACTTTTAATGGATAAAACTTCGTCATAAACAATGTCTAAGATAATATCCGTTTTCCAAAAATATTGTATTTTGGTTAACTTTATAACATCAAAAGAAGAAAACCAAGTGCTAATGTGTATGTCGTTAATAGTTTTTTGAAAATTACAATTATTTTGTTCTCAATTAATCTATAAACATACTTATGTTTTCATAGAATAATATCGTACGAGAAAGAAAAAACTAAACATGACATTTTAGTCATTACCGACCTATGGGTCGTTGATAGCTGCTACTACTAAAAATAATGAAGCAATCACCGCCCAAATTTAATTTTATATTTTATATATGATAATGGATGCTATTTGATAAATTGTGATAAAATATCTGTAATTTACAAATAAATGAATATGATTAGCAATAAATGTAGATGTAAAGTAGTCAATTGTTAAAATAAACGTCTTAGACAGATAAGTCGAGTCCTTACTTGAAAGTGCAAGCGCCAGTATGGAATGTCCTTCTTTCTCGGTACTCACAACTTGATTGATGTATTTTTATCTTTTATCGAACTACCACTCAAACTAACTTAACCGTACCCTATACTCAAGAAATAAACGCTTCTGGAAAACAACCTACCTACCCTCACATAAGTTGTGGCAATGAAAAAATACCGAATTACTTATTAGGTCGCTAATACCTTCGGATTTTCGATGGAGCGTTAATAGCTGCGTTTACCTTAACTGCTTAATTGTCAAATGCTGCGAGTGGTTGTGATCTGTCACTGTCAAAATTGATTCATTTTGAAGATCATTTTGCTTCTCACTCAACTTTTCTTAGAAAGATACATAAATACTTAAAATTTCAGTTTAAGTTTTCATTCAAACAATGCTCACGAAAATGCTGAAAAATGTTTCATAAACGCCTGTTTGATGGTAACACAATGTATATTATTGAATCATGAATCAATGACTGTACTAAGTGTGGAGGGGGTATTTGGAACATTATAGTTCACGGTACAATGACCTAGCGCTAATATTCATACGGATTTCACGAACTGTTTTAAACAAAAGGATTTCAATGAAAAATACCGTTTTGGTCACGCCGTGTTTTAAAAGAGCCTAAAATGTGTATCATGCATGTAGCAAGTCTAGTCTAGCTATTGTACGGTCGGCTCTAATAATATGTATACGATTTTGATCCTTATGCCTTTGACATTATGTATACGATTTTGATCCTTATGCCTTTGACATACCTATACATTTTGGAACGTATAGCCAACCTTGATCCCTATGACATCTGTCAGTTCAATACATTACTTTTCAAGACGCGACATTGTTGACAGATAATGTATAGAACTGACAGCTGTCATAGGGATCAAGTGACTTATGATGGTCCCGTTTTATCTACTTATCGTGCTACGCACCACTTACATACTTGTAAGAACTTGACGGCAACAACGACAAACGATTAAACACGGTACCATCATAAGCCTACAAGGTTCTCCGGGTTGGCTATACGTTCCAAAATGTATACCTACATATTATTAGACGTGACTGTACATACCTGTCTTGTCTGTTATTGCCATGGTTACGGTCTTCTGAGTCACGCTCGTGAAAGTTGATTCACATACCACATACCTTAAGTATAACGCGAGCATCAATTCTAAGATGGCTGGCACGTATAAGTATTGTCACTATGTCAAGGTATGAAGTGGTACACATAAATAGTACTGTATCGAACAGTGCGTGTGAGAACAGGCAGGATATTATTTCCTAGTATAGGTATTGTGTTGTACTGCGTGGAGGATTGTTTCAATAGGCAGACATTTATTTTAGCTAGAAAACGTACTTATATTTACAAAATACTAAAATATATAACACAATATTTAGACTTATGATTGACTACTAATTACACTATCCCCGAATAAAATTATCTGTCAGGTACCTAAATGTTAGCTGATTAAGGTCGCAGGAGGAGACGCAGGACTAGTCATTGTGGCAATCTTTGGGGGAGGCCTATGTTCAGCAGTGAACGTCTTTCGGCGGATGAAATTTTAGCTGCCCGGCGGTGATAGCTGATAGCTGGGCGAGTATCACCGTGTCTCTTTTATTTAAACGGAAGTGCGTATCTTTTGTTCGTGTTCATAGCTCATATATCATAGTTCATAGCTTAGTCTCGCGGTGAGACCAGTGCCTAATGTGCTCGGGGAAAAGGATTGTTATATTTTATCTGACAGATGTATTTATTCGGGGATTCTGTAATAGCCCGTCAGGGATTTAATGTACTTAACTAGTTATAATACGAGTATTACTTCTTAAGGTGGGTTTACATTACACCAAATGAGCGAATGCTCATTCTATCCCCACTCTATGAAATTCCTTCGTTACACAAAATGTTATTCGTCGAAATTCGTTGTTTTCGTAGAGTGGGGGATAGAATGATTTGCTCGTTTGATGTAAACCCACCTTTAAAAATACCTTTAATTTGGTCGATTACAAAAAATCTATACAATTAAGGGCTTTAATGAAAACAATAGGTACTTAACGCCACTCTTTTGTTATACCCATATTTCTTTAATTTATGCCCATAGGTACAGGTAAATTCACTAAAGCTGGCACGAATGGAATGAATGAAATGAATGACATCTATTCATTGTGTGTATGCGGTCGTCCTATACAAACCTGCATCTACTGTCATTTTAACATTTCTGTCACTTACTCGATCCATTCGTGCCAGCTTTCGTGAATTTACCTGTAGTGTGTATGACTAACTTTCGTAATAGGTAACACAATCGAAACGATCGTGATTTTGTTCTTTAGTCCGTAATTTTGTACCTACAATATTTTACAACCCAGATAATTTATCACAATAAATAACTATTCTAGCGAGATTACTTAGAAATACTTATATCTATATTTAACCACAGATAAAGAAGGATTTTAATTTTTAAATATTTACCGAAACGGTTTACTCATTCACTCCAATGAAGCCGTGATCGATGTGACAGAGATGCACATTTTCGATTTTTCCCTTCTGCAACTGGATTCATCAAGGCTTTTACTCGTACGCATAACTAAACACACCTTCACATTTTTTTTCATTTTGTTTCTCCAACTAAGACCCGAGTCGGTTCAGTCATCCCGTAGCTCTCGAGGCTGTCCTCTTCCCATCTCTTTCCGTAGAATCGGCTGTACCGCTCTCTCCAGAAGACGAGAGCGCCAAATATGATAAGGATGGCGACGCTGGCGCATGTAAAGGCAGTTACGCTGATGATGATAGGTTTGTTACCTGGAAAAGAGTGAAATTTAAATGCTTTGTCAGCTTCCGTGGCCTAATTATCAATTTTATATCCTCGTGAGCAAACTGGAATAAGCAACTTTACTTATTACTTTCTGGCTATAAATGCCTATAACCTACGCGAGGTTAGTAATTTGTCATTGAAAGTTTTATCAATGACAAATTTTAAATATTTGTCTTGTATGGCTGGGTCTTCAGAGGTCATGATGTATAATATTGTAGCCTAGTACCCATAACACTGCCGCGTGGTGAAGGCAATAAAGTAAGGGATTGAAGTGTCATTGATCATTCATGAAGATTGATGATGGGCAGCAGTATCATCATCAGGGTACACTATATAACTGCGTCCGCCACGCTTGCCTTGCGTGGCAATATTAGCACTACCTTCTAATGATGATTTCTAATTATATATAAAAAAAAAATAATAATGACTTCTAATGATGGTCCCGACACACCGATTGCAGAAAGTAGGTAATGGTCCCTTAGAGTAATAGGCGCAAAGATCTATAACAAAATTCCTGAAACTATTAGAAATTTAAGTACAGAGCGCCGCTTCACACATCAGCTCAAAATATTCTGCACCGCGAAGGCTTACTACTCTGTAAGAGAGTCTCAGGGCGAGTGAGTGAATATGTTGTAGGTTTAAGTGCCAACTGACATTCTATTTGTATCAAACCTGACATTGTAATTTTCATATTTTAATTTAATGTATTCATTTTATTTGTGATCAATAATGTAATTCTATATATTTTTTATATTTTATAATAATTTACAAATAAACGATCTATCTATCTAATGCGTCCATACACGCATAAATAATAGGAGAGGCCTATGTCCAGCTGTGGACTGTAATAGGCTCATGATATGATTGTACTGGAAGGAAACAATGTCACCTGTTGTCTCAATATCACGAACCTTCAATTGGGTCCTTCATCAGCTGCCTTTACAGTGTGATGCTGCAGTCTTTTGAAAACTCAGTGAACTCCAGCTTACCAGTACCAGACTCAACAGTATGAACCCTTAACTCCATGTAGTCGGTGTAAGCTCTCGGCTTTCCAGCTCAAGCCAGTCGGTGCAGCTCCGGGGTCCTTCATCAGTAACCTCTGCAGTATGATGCTGCGGTCTCACGGACACTCAGTGAAAATATTACCTGCATCACCTCAACTGCACGTAGTGTGTAAAACTTTGATCAAAGGATCATTTCACTACATGCCTCTTCAGTTAGTGAGATGCTAGAGTAACGTATTTTCGGTGGATGCTAAAGAAGCAGAATCTGTCATCATTATCATCATCAGTCTATTTCAGTCCACTGCTGGACTTAAGCATCTCATATTACTAAGCGTATCGACACGTCAAGGAGGTAAATGCCCATGATTCACAGAGCAGAAGCTGTACAACAAGCTCACCTGTATCAGTCTCAATAGCATGAACCCTGAATTGGGTCCTCTGTCAGCTGCCTTTGAAGTGTGATGCTGCAGTCTTTTGAAAACTCAGTGAAAACCAGCTTACCAGTATCAATCTCAACAGCACGAACCCTCAACTGCACATAGTCGGTGTAAGCTCGGTTCTCCAGCTCGAGCCAACCGGTGCAGCTCCAAGGTCCTTCATCAGTAGCATCTGCGGTGAGTGTGACGCTGCAGTCCCCCCGGTGGACGCTCAGGCCGCGGGGAAAGAAGTACTTGTTGGAGATCATACTGAAAATGATGCGATGGACGATTTTGAAAATGGGTATAATATACTTATGTCACACGAACACAGGTCTTTCAAAATGAAGACAGTGCCATTCATGAAGACGCGTGCTTTAATCCATGTTCTTATGACATTAAGTAAAGGTTTTTTTCCCTGGTTTTTTTCCACACGGCTCAGAAAAGGAAAGTACTATTGAGAAGATCCAATTTGAAAGAAACTAGGACGTTTTCCGCTCGGACACCCCACAAATGGCATATATTGTATTGATATGCTTAAAGTTAATCATGCCCAGCGATAATACCAAAAAAAATCTAAATACGCAGCATGAACTACACTAGGTACTTACTGCTCCTCAGTAATTTTATCATCCAAATAAATCCTCCGCTGCATCGGCGATGTAAAGTAGCAATTATTCAACGGAAACATTCCTTCCGAAGTCACACATGACAGCGTCATTCTCTCTCCCTCCGTCACCACGACCTCTTTGTCTAGCGCAGAAAACTTCTCAACTACCCTCACGTCGACTATTTTTGTGATTTCGTCCTGAGGGGAGCTAGGGGTCCATAAGTGACAGGTCCAGAGGCCCACTTCTGAGGGGGTGGCGTCGGTGGTGAATTTGCAAGATGGCGTGCCGGGCACGACGTCGACGAATCTGTAAAATATCGAAGATTATTTTAATCATATGCGTGCCATTGTTGATTGGTTGATAAAAATTTAAGAGTTCTTTTGATTTGCCGTGGATTCCATGAGGGCACACGGGAATGGGACGAATCTATAATTAGATAGGCATAGACAGGTACTTTGGACGGAGTTCTAAGATAACATTTTTTAAAACAGTTAAGTAATGCTTAAACAAGAGTGTATCCGCAAAGGCCGCATATTATATAGGTACATAAGAGCACCTCCTTCTGATATAAGTAGTGAGGTCGGATGAACACACAGACAACCCAACTGGACTCGAACCGTTATCGATATAAGTATGTAGTTAGATACATGGTCTAGATGGGATACTCCTCCTAAGCTCTGTCGTCAGATTTACATACCTATAGTTACGTACCATTTCTATAGTTGTACCAACTACAGGAATCAACTATAGGAATGGGTAGGTATCAAAATCTGACGACAGAGCTTAGAAGAAGGTTTCCAGCTAGACAATTGGAGAGATCGCCTGTTTTCCAGTGCGTGCAACTTCCACCGATCCTGCTGAAATAATTTAAAGTCCCATCAACTCCATCATATTATAGGATTTGGTTCTGATCTCTTAATGGGATCCTCGAATAACATTGACGATTCTCGATTAATTGACGGAATTTCAAATTTGGTAAAAGTAGGCTGTTTAATGTGACAGTTTTCTTGATTCAAGAGAGGAAAGCTCAAACATTAACCTCACACAGCCATGGCATTATTGTAGGAATCTAGGAACTTATTCCGCCTGGTGACGGCAGTAAGAATATTTGTCACCACCCCAACTCTTCCCGCGGGTGTCGTATGCTTCGACTAAGGGACTCAAATGTCACTGACCATTAATTTATTAAGGATTGATGATGGGCAGCAGCGTCATCATAATGGACACTACTGCGACCGCCAACCCGCTTGCCCAGAGTGGCAATTAGGGGGACTCCCTGAAGCGTTCACGCAGTTAGTGGGAGAGGCCTACGTCTAGCAGTGGACTGAGATAGGCTGATGATGTTGACTAGGTACTTACAAGATCTTAGTTCCATTAGGATGCGTGAAGCCACAGCGAACGAGCGGCACGTCGTCCCCGCAGACCACGTCCAAGGTTTCACCAGCGTTGGCTAGGAGGATGTCTGCTCCTTTGTATTTTAGACTCCTGAAAGCTGATGTCAACAATATTTCATCCAAAGGAACTCTATTTCATCCAAAGAGTTGAAGATTTTACGTAGCGTACCTTAGAGAAAGGAGTAGGTACGTAGGTATTTTGACTTAACGCAAGCTTTACTAATTCTGAATGCTTAGCCAAGTTGCCAATCGCTAGCGCGTATTAAAATATCGTAGTTTTCCCTCTCTGTCACTCTTTCGTATTATTGTGACAGAGACAGTTAGCTGCCTTTCGCTTACGATTGACGATTAAGCGTTAGCGATTGGCAACTTGTCTAAACACCCTGGACGCTACAAATACCAGTCGTCAAAGATATTTTACAAATTAAAAATTGTTGTCCTATGTTATCTAAACTTATGTAAGAGTGATAGAGCGCTCATAGCTTCCAAAAGCCCAGCCATACAAGATAAATGTCCTAAATTTGTCATTAATATTTCTACCTTCTTGGCAGGAAATAAAAAGAAGTAGGTATGTTTCAGTCAGCTAGCCAAGTGAAACTACGAAAGCTCTTGAAGAAAAGTGTAATCAAAAATATGATTATACCTACCTAATGGTCAAAGATCGGTTGATCAAAATGTGTAGTTGTTTTTTCTAGTATCTATCTTCACACTTTACACGGTTGATCTTGCTTTTGATTTCACTTTCTTTCAGATTTCATGATACTTAAGTAGGTACCAACAAAAACCAAAACTCTAGCTGTCTCCAAAAGAGTAGTCGACTGCACAATAACACTGCAAAACACTCCAATAGAACAAGTGAAGTCGTTCATATACCTGGGGAGTATTATAACTGAGGATTCCAGATGAACACCAGACATCATTACCAGGATTGCCATGGCTAAAAAGGTGTTTAACTCTAAAAGAAGCCTACTATCAGCTAGAATATCGAAAAGCGTCAGGAAGAAACTGGTAAAAGTGTACATCTGGAGTATAGCCCTCTACGGCTGCGAAACTTGGACTATGACCCAGAGAGACAGAGAGAGACTACAAGCTTTCGAAATGTGGTGTTGGCGGAAGATGGAAAAAATCAGTTGGACAGAAAAGAAAAGCAATGAGGATGTTCTGAATATAGTCCGGGAAAAAAGATCCTTGCTGGAAACTATTGAAAACAGGAGAGGAAGAATGTTGGGTCATCTCATACGACACGATGAATATATAAAAACTATTATAGAGGGAAAAATAGAAGGAAAAAGGAAAAGAGGAAGACCTAGGAGGACTTATATGGACCAAGTAAAAGAAAAGTTAAATGTTTCATCATATCAACAGGTCAAAGGAAAAGCTGAATGTAGAATAAGATGGAAATTACTCCACCGACAAGAGCCTAGCTCTTAAATTGGATGATGATGAAGTAGGTACCAGTAGTTGTAGTTACCTACGTAGGTAGGTAACTACACACAGGTACCTTACCTACACAACATCTTATAGAATTTGTTTATCTAAGAAATATAAGTAGGTATTCTTACCCAGTGTTGCAGGAGTTAAAAACAAACACAAATAAGCAATACAGGGCAATGCAATCATCACGTTAAAATATTCGTTATTCAATTACTAAATGCAATAATTCACTATATCCTCTCACATCTACATATAAATTGCAAGTGAGGATTCCTTACTGACCTGCCCGGCCCTCCCTCGAACATTTAAACTGTGTCTTTTCAAATGGTCTTATTTTTAAGCATTTCCAAAGACAAATACGCCCTTTTAAAGACATTGGGAGATTAAAAATATTAAACAACATTATTGCGTCAACCAATGATAAAAATAATAGCATTGTTTGCAAGATGTTATCTTTGTTATCGTTTACGTCAGTGGGTCCATTGCTAAAAATAGTGACCTGTAGTGACACGCCTATTTGTGCTTAGTTTCAATTTTGCATCGATAAACCTTACCACTAACAGAAGTTATCTGACCATTCATCAACCTTATTTTAAAGGTAATAAGAATCCTAAAGAAATATGGCTAAATAGGCACAGGCCGTACCGGAAGGCGCAGTGTGGGTAGGCCCCCCACAAGATGGACTGATGACCTGGTGAAGGTCGCAGGAGTCCGCTGGATGCGGGTGGCACAGGACCGGTCATTGTGGCAATCTTTGGGAGAGGCATAATGTTCAGCAGTGGACGTCTTTCGGCTGATATGATGATGATGAGGTTCAGGCTGTTTATTCAACAATCGTAGCTAGGGTTCTCGATGGCTTGCTTAATGTGCAACTGGACAAATGTTTGAAATTACATGACGCACAATTCGGCTTCCGCGCCGGGTTATCTACTGAGAGCGCCATCATTTGTCTAAAGCAAGCTGTCGAGTACTATACTCGTAGGAAGACTCCTGTGTATGCGTGTTTTCTCGACCTTTCCAAGGCCTTCGATCTCGTCAATTATGATCTGTTATGGAAGAAGCTTGATGAAGTGCAGTTCCCTCATGAGTTAACACGTATATTCAGGTGTTGGTACGCGGGCCAACGAAACTATGTGCGTTGGGGCAGCGAGTTGTCAGACGAGTACGGCTTAGTGTGCGGGGTGAGGCAGGGGGGACTTACATCTCCAAAACTTTTTAATTTATATGTTGACGCCCTGATCGGTGAGCTTAGCAGTGCACGAGTTGGTTGTCACATAGACAGAGTTTGTTTTAATAACATAAGCTATGCCGATGACATGGTACTGCTAAGCCCATCGGTAGGTGGCCTGAGGATACTTATTGAAAAGTGTGAGGCTTATGCGCTTGTACATAATTTAAAATATAATGTCTCTAAGAGCGAATTTATGGTTTTTAAGGCGGGAAGCAAGTGTCCGGCATACATCCCACCCATTCATCTGAATGGCGAGCCTTTGAAGAGGGTTTACTCTTTCAAGTATCTCGGGCACTTGGTAACCGATGACCTGCGTGATGACGCAGATATCGAAAGGGAGCGTAGAGCCCTGGCCGTCAGGGCCAATATGATCGCCCGTAGATTCAGCAGGTGTACAGCGCAGGTTAAAACAACACTTTTTCGAGCGTACTGTACGTCGCTGTACACCTGTAGCCTATGGACGAGGTACACGCAGCGTGCTATGAATGCCCTGCGTGTACAGTACAATAACGCATTCAGGGTATTGTTGCGACTGCCGCGCTTCTGCAGCGCGTCGGGCATGTTCGCGGACGCGCATGTGGACGGGTTTCATGCGACCCTGCGCAAGCGCTGCGCCGCGGTGCTCCGCAGAGTGCGCGACAGCCGCCACAGTCTCCTGGCCGTTGTGGCAGGGAGGTGGGACAGTGCCCTTGTCAAGTACTGGTCCTCCCAACATCTAAGCTTAAGTACTAACATAGTCATTTAAGTAATTTTGTAACTAACACTACATGGATTTTTATAGTCTGAAATAAATGATTTTTTTTTTTATTCGATACGAGTGCATAATATAATGACGATTACTTAAAGGTACATTAATTGCAGCTCAGACCGTCAAAAAAAATCATTGCACCAAATTAATAACATTTATCATTCGATTTCTATAATCAAATACTACAAGTACAACTGGGCAAATTATACTTACGCCAGTGAAAAATACACAGCTGTATAAAATGAAAATACGGATAGTTGGTTATAGGATTGATACAATAGTTAATTAATGAATTAAGAATACAGGGACGTAGACAAAACAATTTTCTGATACTTACGATACTATTAATTACCTGTGCAGTTGAATGAGTTGCGTGGCCATTTTGATAAGTCCCTCGTCTAGGTAGGTACTGGATTAATCCAGATAAAAGTACGTATCCTTTAGTAAAAAACATCGCTATCCTTTTCTTAAGTCATGAGAAAAAAAGGACAGAGCTAACATTTACGTATGAAATACTGTAACCGTAACACAACATTTTTACTCAAAGCGTGATGTTCTAAAGGTACACGGATACATGTAACTACGTACGTACATAGGTACAATGAAGGAATAGTACCTACATTGTGCATCAAGGGAGGTAAGGACGGAATTACCAACGAGAGTGTTAGAAGCCCGACGCCGTCAGGCGGAGTGCTTTTATGACTCGAGTTAGTATTCCGCTTACCTACCGTGATGCATACAATGTTTTTAATCACACTTGCCGACAATTAAATGACGTACTGACATTTCTATTACTCCCTAGGGAATATCACTTTTCTATTACTCCCGCTACGCGCGCAAGCAATGGCGCGCTTAGACAGCAAGTGTGATGAAATAGTACATTACGACACAATTGCAAAAAACATGAATTTAGAAACGAGTGGCGATGTTTTAAATCACGATCAAAGGGAGTGTTTTAAATCGACACGAGTTACGAATTTCGTTTTTGCACGTGTCTCGTACGACGTTTTTTAGTGCAGATGGTCCTCCGAAGTTTTGGACCTGACGTAAAATGAGCCACTTCTCGCACTAGCGCGTAAAAAAGGCACCAACTGTACTGAAAATGTATTTGCGTAGCTACCTTTATCACTTTTATTCCCCCAATTCTTCCTGTGGGTGTCATAAAAGAAGACTAAGGGATTGCAGCGTCGCTGACCATTGATAACGGGCAGCAAGCGTCATATGGACACATTACTGTGATCGCCAACCCGCTGGGCAGCCTGGGTCGCGTTTTATAAAGTTACAATTTACAATTTCGCTGTTTGCCTCTCTAACGCACGCACGTATTGTCGAGAAAGAGAGGCAAACCGCGAAATTGTAAATTGTGACTTTATAAAACGCGACCCTGGCGTTTATTATTACCTCCTAATGCGTATACTCTCCTATTATTTTTGTGTATAGACGCATAAGTAATAGTAGATGACTGTAACAATGTGCCGTGTAAGCCGTGTGGTGACGGCAGTAAGAATACATTTATCACCACCCCAACTCCTCCTGCGGGTGTCGTAAGACTTACTTAATAAAATATTGTTGATGGGCAGCAGCGTCATCATAGTGGACACAATACTGCGATCGTCAATCCGCTTGCCCAGCGTGGCGATTATGGGCATTTACCTCCTAATGCGTCTATACGCATAGTTAATAGGAGAGGCCTACGTCCAGCAGTGGACTATCAAAGGCTGATGCGTGTATCACCTTTCATTTATAGTCCTAGTGTAAAAGGTACCTACGTGAATCAATTTCCTTGACATGGGGTAGATCAATGATAAACGTAAATTCACACAGTGGCACATTTTATTTTTGCTTAATAGTAAAAAATCGGTTTTCACATAATTTGACAAACCGCGATTATAATCTCTAGATTTGAATCTCGCTCTACCTTCTGGTTTTTTCAATCATATTTCAATATTTATATTTACGACATTCACGCAATGTTTTAACAGGAAAAGTAATCCGTGAAGTGTCCTGCGTGCGGAGTCTATTTCCAGACTTCTGCTTTGTCGAAGCTCTTTGACTAAAGCACCTCAAAAATCATTTGAACCCATCACAGGCATTGGTCTTTCGCAATGCTTCCAGACGTAGTTCGTCAAGTCACTAGTAATCTTTCTTATTCTTCTTGTTTTTCACTGGTAACTTGGAGAAATAATGCTTAAACATACAGAATTGTTCAACATGCTTTTTCTGATAGTTTAAGTCCAGGGATCGGATACCGGTTTTTGCTCCATACAAAAGAACGGTTCGAATTCCGTTCTTTTTCGTTCTTCGGTTTATTATTTTTTCGCTTCAGCAGTAATTGCAAAATATGATGTTAATAATTACATAAAATGTTGAATACTACATAAAGAGCATAAAATATTTTAAAATATTGAGCTATATCGAGGTTTTCCTCAAAAACCGGTTCCGATCCCTGAGTTGAACGTTAAAACCTTTTCTAAGACATATCAAAATTTCAAACACAACAGCTGCCTGAGACGCCACATTTCAAAACTGAGTCTGTCTTCTTCTTTTTGATTAGAGGTTACGTTAGAGCTGCATTCATATTTTTCTTCTTGATAAGGGGCTACGTTAGGGCCTCGAACTTGTATCACTGCGATCAGTCTTGATATATTGTGATTGCCTATTTTGAACTTTACAGACGGGCGTGTAGGTCTATATCGCTCTGTAAAATGTGATTTAATGATCGGTTTTTAGAGTTGGACATGTAAGCAATCAGTCTTCGGCGTTTAAGAGGTTAATCGTGAGCGAACATTAGCTGCAAGACAGCTTCCTTCGGCAGAATTACAAATAAACCTCAGATTTACTGTAATCAATTGTGGTCACCTTTATTTCACTCTAAATAAGGATGTTTTTTCCACCAAATGAGCGCCGTAGAGATGGCCGTGTGGCGACGGCAGTAAGAATACATTTGTCACCACTTCCTTCCCGTGGGTGTCGTAAGAGTCGAAGGGATTCAAAGTGTCACTGACCATTTATTTATTGAATTACTGGAGTGGACACTGCGATCGCCCGCTTGTCGTGGTGATTATGGGCATTTACCTCCTAATGCGTGTATACGCTTAGTTAATAGGAGAGGCCTTTATCCAGCAGTGGATTATGTATCCACTGACGTGCTTCATGTAACTTTAGCTACATGTCATCACTCTTATTTTACATAGGAATAAAGTCTATCGCAAAAATCAAACCATGTGAGTATATAGGCTGACGATTTGTTGTAGTCCGCAAATACGAGATTGACTTAGTATAGGGGTATAAGACGCAAGCCTGGTTTTTCCATGTAGGTATCAATAACTGGGATGGTTAAGCATGACAGCCAATCGTTCCATATTGACAGCGTACACTGAATGGCTCGCGATGACATTTCTGTGCGTTAGCAGGGTGTTGTAAAACTCGTCTATGGACAGTCTGTCTTCGTTGGGCTCTGGATTTGGGACACTGAAAATAAAATTAGGTAAGGTCAGTGTGGCTAAGTCCGGCATATTTTATTTTGAAGGAAAGTCCGTCATATGGGTCTTACACTGTTCAATTAGGGCCGGAAATCAGTTGGTAGACGGACTTTCCTGATAGAAGGTCTTACCCGCATAGACCTTAGTTACTATGAGTGAATTTGATATCAGTACATCAGTAGGTTTAACACATGATATGTATTGTATATTAAAACCCTAGGTAGACGCGAGGTAGACTTCCCGTCTGTGACTAACTAAAAAAAAAGTTATTCTATGAGAATATGTTTGTGCCATTCATTACCATAGTTTTAACAATGGAGGTGGTACATTTTCTTTTTTATTTTTGTGGAACAACTTGGTGGAATCGGTATTTTTTTTGCTTCAATGAACATTTCATAGTGCAAAATTAGTTGTACTTAGATTAGAGCGAAATAAAATTAATTGACTACTTTATTCCTTGTTACAATGTCAAACTCATCAATTTTTGCTCTTGTAGGTGGTTGCTGAAAATATTTATTTTAATAATCCTTATGTCACATACATGCATTAACCAAGATTCAGTGACCAATTAAAAATTCATAAAATGCCTAGTCTTAAACTATACTTTACCTGCAAGCGATTTCATAAGCTGTTGAATGCTCAACCTCATCAATGGTAGGTGGACATCGAGGCCCCAAGCCATCTACCGCATCATCCACTTCAACCCGTCCATCACTCTGCGGATCATACAGTTTGGCCGTATTCCTCAACCACATGTTCGGCATATCACCACCAACATCATACATGAAATGCTTATTACGTAGCTTGTAACCTTTCCTTTGTGTTACGACAGCTGATATTATGTTCTTGAGGAAGTTTTGGACAGCGACTACTATTAAATCGGCTGCTTCATCGTCAGCACCTTCTAGACCTAGCTCCCATGCGGCTAGCATGAACCGGCCGACAACAAGAGCATGGTCGGGTAGGAATATTTCCTGAAATGTATGATGAGCAAATGTAAATATTTTGGTAAATTTGTCCCTTGCCATAAGGTTGCTTAGGCATTTAACTTGTATAAAGGTACCAGCCACTTTCATCCTTTTGGTATGCATCAAAGTGAATGCTTTTAGTAAAATTGCAATCATGTCATGTGCATGCTTTACTTAGGTTTTTAAAGCAATAACTAGCCTAGAGGTTGTTTAGTAAGAGAAGTAAATCTCAAGCTTAAATTGGTAGTACTTCATTGGGCAGTAGAATGATTTATATCATAGACAACAAGCATACAACTCTCCTGTTGGTAAGTGATTCTGTGATGACAATAATAATGCAGATAAAATTAAATTACAATTGAGTTTTAAAAAAAGATAAATGAATGCTTTCTCTAATCAGTACAGTCTCCATAACTTCCTGAGGTCCATTGTCCTAATACTCAGACTTTTCACTACAATCAAATTTAAATTATATTTAATTACAACAGACTCGCAATTGCTTTGTCTTATATAATTTTCAAACTAAAATCAACTTTATTTCCTACCCATTAAGTAAAAATTTCAAAGTCAATTTCTCTTGTATGGTGGGCCATAGAAAGATACGATATATCAGAATGGTCAGGGTGTTCACAAATATCTGAATTATTGACTTATCTGAGCCTCTATTATCACGGTGTTAGAATGCATGTCTAGATATTAATGAGGCCCATGGCTGCTCCGATATAGCATATTAGAAAAAATACAAAAAAAGTTGACAATCACCTGCGCAGCGTATTTCAAAGCCCCATCGCTGCCCGCGCCAGGCGGGGAGTTCGGCGGCAAATACTCCAACAAGTCAGCCGGCTCAAAGTTCGACTTCTCAGACGTCCG
>JALPQI010027725.1:0-10251 GCA_025490895.1 Thaumatotibia leucotreta | reverse complement strand
AATTTAGCTAGGCGCCTTTGACCAGTCTCTAAGCTGACTAGCCTTGTAAGGGATTGCATATACTTGAGTTTGACCGGTGGTTGCTAAGACCGAGTGGCCGAGGGGTACAGGCATCAGCCGCGAAAGCTGAGTACGTGGGTTCGATCCCCACCTCGGACATAGGTGATCTTGGTCGTTTTTCTTTGGTATATGACATCTAATGTTTATAAGGAATAAAGAATCTTTAACCTTTATAAGATAATCTGTACAACATAGACGATCTTATTTTTTCTCAAATGTCAAGTCCTATGCTAACCGTACAAAAAATTCGCCGGCGTGTGCCCAGCTGACATCAATGTAGGTATACGAGACGGCATTCACACCACACACATACAACACCCATGTATCAGCCAACATAAGGTGGTCTACCGTGCCCCTTGCTTCCTTCACGATCAGGGTTACTACAGGGGAATGTTCTCTGGAGTGAGAGGTCAGAAAGAATTGGTCGTTGTGTATGTGTGACGTGTTACTCGGCTCACCTTCGTACGACCTCGCGTCTCGTCGGGCGAACAACTACTTATTGTTTTGCTGAAGGCTCGAGTATGCGCTGATTACTGATGAGACGCTCAGTTGAAATTGAGAGTTTTGCAACAGATTTTGGGAATTTTCGTCAAGTTGGTACATACATAATAACTGCAGCTGCAGTCTCCATCGGATTGGAGCGGCCAGGGTTCTCAAAAACATCTGAATATGCACTCTACCGATTTTGCAATATTTCTGAGCGCACTGGCTCCGACATGTCTAATAGCAACTATAGTAGAATTTACTTCCTAAATAAAATAAAACACGATAGGTAGGTATGTGAGACTTCAGCTCAGTTCCTGGGGCTCAAATTCCAATTGGGGATGTAGGTTTGGAACAAAAATCACGGAAGAAAATAGTGTCGTTAGGTATAATCCACGTCCAGCTTAATGCTGAAAGTCATTATAACTCTAACTAACTAATGCATTAATATTTTATTTAAATATTACACAAAGGGTAAAATGGTAACATGTAACTAGCGCCATCTCTCGGAAGTAGTTCGTAATTACTGAAAATGTTCTATTTTCAGTAATACTAAATGAATAAAAATAAAACAAAACATATTAATAGAAATAAACTAATTGAATACATTTGTGTAGCTTAAAGGTAAACGTAACACAACTAGCACAACGTACGAGTGTACCTATAGGACAATATTATAATCGATGCTCTAGCTGCGAGTCTCAACATCCAGTCAATTTATAAGTAAAATACAGAATATTCCCAAGAGCAATTTCCTTTCTACAGTATCTGTATTTGTACCTAGCATTAGCATAATTATCAAAGCGACCTTTAGAAAATAACAAAAATTTACTGCCGTTTGACAAGGTATCTTGTAATTTTATGGCAAAACCATAAATATTTTTAGCTGTAACATTATAACTACTATGTAAATATGTCGGCCACATTCGCGCTGTTTCTTAAACATTGTTGATTGGAAAAACTACCAGCAATTCAATAGGAAAATAACATAAGGCATCTGGTAATTTTATTGCTTAAAAACATAAGTATTTTTAGCTGTAATATTATACCTACTATGTAAATATATCAACTACATTTGCACTGTTTCTTAAACATTGTTATTTGCAAAAACTACCAGCAATGGAATAATAATTACAGCCATTTTCTAACTAAAAATCTACATAATAAAGTACATCAATTTTAAATTTGCTGTCATGCGTTTTATTATAAGACTGATGGGAATATGTAAAAATCATATTCTCCCTCTACGGTACAATTCAAAATTACGTTTACTTTATTACATTACTTTGCCCTCGCTCGAGCTCTTTACATCTTTACGCACGCAAATGTGGGGAATTTTATTTGCATGAAAAATGTTGGCGCGGACCGTAATTTTTATCCGTAGGTAAAATGGACGATACTCATGGGAACAACCCTTTTTGTGGATAATGCTAGACCTAATTTTGTTACAGAATTATTGGAATATAAAGGTCTCGGTTCCCTGGTTTGCGGTTACATTACAACCCCTTTCTTACCGAGAGATGGATAGATAAGGATTACGAGGGGAGATAGCAAAGGTAATATAGAATTGATGCCGGATCCATTGTGTTTGTCTATGTTTAAGTTCATTTAAGTGTTGTAAAATGTGAAGCGATAGTTGATCGGTAGTTATCGGTGTTAATTATCTTTTCAATAATGATGACATTTAGACATGCGGGAAATATGCCTACCCGTGGACATGATAACGGGACACAATAGTGTTAGGTACATACTATTATACTATATTAAGTCAAAGTACCTGAACCCTTCGTATGTCTAAGCACTGATCAGTAACGAGAAAACTATTAGAAAAAAATATGCACGACACACGGGGGGTTAAATATCGTAGATAGGGCCGTAATATTAACTTTAATCAATATGGTAAAATGGTAATCTTTCTGCCTACATCTATAAGTAAATAATGCTAGATGCCAATGTGATTCTGATTTGGGTTCCAGATAGCATATTAAACGGGATGATACGTATTAACCGTGAAAAAATTTAGGAAATATGACTAAACTTGCTGAGAGCGGCATTAAAAGGCGTAATATGTAGGAAATTGGGATCTATATCTGGATCCCTAAAGTTTTTTGACCTATTTTTACATTCACTAACGTTTTATGTCCGAATGATCATTTGTCCTAACGCTCATATGCCATATTTTTAATTTTCCTAATATCGTATGGATGATTTTTGTTTTCCCTAATGCGTTATATCCTAATTATCATTTTCCATATCAATTATTCATCCTAACCTTATATGCAATAATAGTCATGTATCATAATTGTCAGTAAGCCTAATGATCGATAATCCTAATAATCGTATTTCCTAACTCTGTATGGCCTATTGCAGTTTGGGTCTATATCGGGTGGCATAATGTTTTTATTTCGAAAAATTTGTCGCATAACAACTTTACGCCGAAAAATAAATGGCATAAACATTGTTGCGCATATTTTTGCTATGCCGAAATTGTTAATCCTAACTTGGTTGTTCCTAAATATTGTTTGTCCTAATGATTTTCGTGTCTAATGTATATGTATCGAAAAATTATTGTGCATAATGGTGATGTTCCTACTATTTAATGTACTAATAGTGATTACCTACCTTTAACTAGCTTTAAAAATATTTTTTTATTCCTTATTATTCCTTATTTTTTTATTCCTTTTATTCCTTACTATTACTAAATAATTCGCCCTGTTGTCCAAAGAATTTAAGTGAGCAATTTTGACCTGGGAACCGGTCGACGAAGCCCCGCTGCGCGGGGCTTCTATTTCCGCTCTAAGGGATAAAAGGTACCTAACGAACCTATCCAGGTTAAGGTAGGGGAGGTCCAGATTATTTCTTTTTTAACGCGGGGGGCTTCGCCCCCCGAGCCCCCCCTTTTTTGGCTTTGTAAGTATGAGGATGTGTAAACAATTGATTAAAAATACTTAAGTATTTAAAGACTACGCCATTCACTCCGCCCTAGTTTCGAAACCTAACCAATCCACGTCGGTTTTACCCTGGTTTATTACTTGAACATTTTTTTTAACCATTCACCCTGTTGTTCAAATGTTTTGCATGTTGTTATTAAAATGCCTTTCTGAATGAAATTTCGGACATGATAAAAGTAGGCGTAGTGAAAATTGACAGTTCGAGTAGTAGGGAAAACAATATTTATTACAATGAACATTAGGATTATAATGCTTAAATGTGTAAGCATTACCGACATTATGATTAAATATCGTTAGGTATGGCTATTGATCGCTAGGGCTTCTGTCTCTTAGGACAACAACATTTAGGCTAAATGACATGAGGTGAAACGTTATTAGGGATTTCGAAGAATATGGAAAATAACATTAGGGTTTTTAACAGTTATGGTAAAAAATTATTTGGGCAAGTGAGTTTTAGGACAATCATTACATTATGGAAAATGAGTGTTATTGCAACTGATCGATAGGGCTAATGCCCATTAGTGCAAAACAGTTCGGGCAAGTGATTTTAGGACAAACGATGTTAGGGATCTCGAGGGAGACCCAGGAAATTGTATTAAGCGGGTTCCACTGTACTATTATGGGGTTATCTTGTACCCAACGTCCCAAGCAATCAAAGTTAATTCCACTTGCGGACCCTGATGTTTTTCTATTTGAGCAAAACAATGGTGGCAAGTTACCCTGTTATCCCTCACAACCCACCACACCTGGGTACTTTTCTCACACTGATTTCATAGTCTTTAGTTTCACGGATTTCGTTTTTATACCTACATATAAAGTTGTTTATTAGTCCCGGTACACGGTGGTTCGTCGTGTGCTTGTTAAAATTTGTGGCCGTTGTTTGCTACTGGCAATTAGCATAAATTCTAATTTCGTTTGGTTGTGTGGTGTTTAATCTTAACATCGTCCATTGAATTTGCATACGCTAATTATGATTTACGAGTTCTTAGATATTTGTGGATAGAAACAATGCTATAGTGAATATCGTTTACATGTATCTTACCTACCTTTTAAAATAAATTACCTTTAACACTATTGTACATAGTCACTTATAGTCGTATTGTGATATGTAATCTAAAATTACTACGAAGACGTTCGTAACTTTTATTTATGACATGTTTTTCAAGAAAAACGACTTTGATAAAATCACTTACGATCGACCGAAAGGATTTGCCACACTGGATGCTTTCTGCGGTTTGCGGTCTGGCCTACTACCGTGAAAATCGAAAATCGTAAATTTCGAGGATTTTTCTCTGTCACTCAAACGAAGGCGTCATTAGAGTGAAAGAGACAATTATCCTCGAAATTCACGAATTTCGTTTTTCGCGGTAGGGCCGCTGGTCTACTTTAACATTCTGTTCTTATAGAAATAAACCATATAAATAAATATACATAATAACTTAATTAATTGGACCTGTATGGCTAGCACATGATTAAAGCGATTGTTTCTCGAGGGGCCCTCTTTTAGGTTTTGGTGTAATATACCGTACTGGTAGAATAAAAATAAAACCGATTAACTTAAAACTTTTTTTACTTATTTTTGTATTGTTAAATTTTTTTTTTTGATTGACAAAATATAAACTGAATACCTATAAATGTCGTTGTTTTATGTTCATCTAACTGATGGATAATTATACATGCCTACTATCGTTTTTTATTTTTACGTAGGAACTCTCGATAGTCCCTACTAGTTTCCTTCTCTCCAATCTTGTAGGTAAATCCAAAGGTCAGGCCCCTATTTCACCACGTTGACAGTTGCTACAATAGTGAAATATCAATGTTACCGACGTCACAGACTTCCGTAGGCTACAGCTACCGCTTATTATCGATGGTCCATTTACTTTTTTGCCACCAATAATTATTAATAATTAAACCTTACGAAGGTCGCCGGGACACGCTGGATCTAATCGGTACATGTGGAGGTCCAGAGGGGAGGCCTATGTTCAGCAGTGGACGTCTTATGGCTGAGATGATGAGGATGATGATGAAACATCATTACATCGTTAATAAGATACTTTTTATTTTCCTAAACCCGTGACAATTGTCGCAAGGTTTAGAGCAATTTTCATTAAATCTTGAATCTTGACATGAGGTTCGGCTTATGTCGGAATTTCTTTACAATTGTCGTGTTTATTTGATAATTGTAATTATATACAGCTGATTTATTAAAGTTCCTGCACTACATTTTATGTTGGTGGCAAACAAACGAACTGCCCTTATTACGATGATAAGCGGTAACTGTAGCCTATAGACATGCCAAATTGGAGAAACAGTACATTTATAATTGTAGCACCTGTCAACGTGGTGAAATAGGGCCCATTACCTATACCTACGTATAGGTACCTGAAAAGTTTCTTCAAATGTGATCCCATTAAAATTTTCCTCTACAAACTTGCCTTTCTACTGTTCACTCTTTCCCCGGGTCTCCCCCGAGGCTGTGTTTATTTTTTACCGGCTTTCTTTCAATTTCACGCCTGCTTCACACCGACATCTCGTGAATAAATTATGTTCTCACCTCGTAAATTTCGTTTTGCGGCTTATTTCGAGATTTGTTGTTTTAGTGGCGAGTAAACATTGTAAGGTTTTATGGGGAAGTAGCGAGGCTTCAAAATTTGTTATATTCAGGTAGATGGATTTGTCGTTTTTGTGTAGGGGGATATCTGTTTTTGCGATGGACCTGAGTTGACGAATGTAGCGAAGAAAACATACTTTTCAGAGCTTATACATTCAGCTTATTAGCAGATACTGATCGGATACAATTTTAGTGTCCATTGTGGGAAACAAATAATTTTCCACGTTTAATGGCAGAAAATAATAGTAGCTGCTGCATTTGATTGTTTCAACAAAGTATAGTATGTGGATAAAAACGTTCAATATGCGGCGAATACATATGGTTGAAAGCCCACAAGTACAGTACAGAGCATCGTTTAATTTAAAGATAGCCTCGAGGCATACGTGGTGGGTGGCTTTGCAATGCGCGCTATTGATTTTACGATATCTTCAGTTGTGATCATGCATAATGGGGCTTCCATTGTGTGGTGAACCGGAATAAAGATGTTCTACCAAGCTAGGTGTAGTTTGGCTGAGATCTACGCCGTGTTGAGTTCTTACGTTGTTAGGGATGGAGATATCTCTACTCCTAACGTAAATTTAATTGTACTAGGGTCATATAGTTTCATAATAATATATAATTATATTTGTACGCCACAAGGCACACTATACAGGGTGTAAGTCTAATACGGGCGAAGCTCTTAACCCTTTACCACATATCGTGACAAATTTGGGACGCTCGATATTTTCAACTACCTCACTATTTTAACACATTATCTGTGTATCAACTTTACATTTAAATACTAGCTAGATATATAAATTACCCATTAGGGTAGTTATTAAACATTGAATTTTTCGCAATGTTACAAAAAAATATTGTAGATAGTCAGTTGCAGAGATTCTGTGAACAGAGCAAGGCAGCCGTTTTTTAGACGCAGTTTTATTAAACATAAATCAAAGTTTTAGTGAATTTATAGCTGCTAGTATACAGTGAAATGAATCCCTAACATTTTTACGGCAGTCGACGTAAGTAATTATATTTACATTACATTAGTTTATTTAATTAAATTTTGTTCCATATTCGGAACATAATGCATTCACGGCTTTTTGAACTAAGACAAATGTGGCACAACATGCAGTCTAGTCAAAGAATACTGATCTTCATATTTGGAACTGTATGCATGGGAGGTGTAGATCTTCTAGACGCGATGTTGGGATTTTACAGAATAAAAGTAAGGAGCAAAAAGTGGCACCACAGGCTGTTTTTCCACTTAGTAGACCTAAGTTGCGTCAATAGCTGGTTGTTGTGGAGGCGCAGCATGTCACAGAGAGGAAAAAATACATTATATGCCTTTACTGGACTTAAAAGTTGAATTTGGCAGAAGTTTTGATGGCCGAGGATACTAGAGTATTTACACCTACACGTCGCGGCAGTATAAATATTGTTGTTAGAATATGAAGTTTTTTTTACGTTTTGGGCAATAGGTACTGGTCATGACCTCATATTGTTCCAAATTTGTCTAGTATATAATTCTAGCCAAGATTGCATGTTGTTCCAGATTTGCCCGCAATAGTTTTTATAAAATAAAGTAATTAAAAACATTTATATGTTTTTTTCATTATTTTTCTAAGCCTATATTTCTCATTTATAATTACATATATTTTTTTCAAACACATAAAAAAATCCATGGGTTAACGGGTGTTAGCTTACGACATAATAAGTACATTCAAATAACTTTTACTTAAAATTAGAGCAATAATTTTTTCCATATACAATAATTCGGCGCGCAATGTAGAGCAACATACGCGAGTTAAATACTCGTTGACAGCTAATTTCAAAAGCAGATGACATAACTGCCATGTCAACAATAACAAATGTTCGCACCTACATTGCTGCTCCGATAATCTTAAAAAAATTCTGTGGGGTCATAATTGAGAGTAACTTTAAAAAAACCTTGTAATCTATGATTACACTAATGAATCCCATGCCTGGTTTAATTGATCGCCCTTATTAGACTTACACACTGTAGATGTTCTTTAGTGTTATAAGTTACCATCATTTTGTACCAATAATGAACGAATAAATTATTTGATTTGATTTAAAATTCCTTAGTAAGTCCGGCCTTTAATACTATGTGAGCATTTTAGTGAAAATATCTCACTTCGTCAGTAACCGTCACCATAAGGACGGAATTGCCTTATATTTCGTCAGTAGTCGCCATATACTTATGTAGGTGCAATTAAATTTGGCAAGCTAAGACGCTCAGCAAGTTATATTACCTATTATAGTTAATGACTAGGTATAATGTGCACGTACTTTAGTGAACCCATTTTTCTTCTTCTATAATGACTACTTCTTAGGGACTACTTAGGCAAATTTTATGGTATTTACGAATAAAATGTTACATTTTACTGACGGGTTCCTTATACGGAAAATGAAGATTTCATTCTAAGAACTGACACCTGAACCTAATAAGCGTTGGAGCTTCGAGATACTTACCTTGGGAGCTAATGTTCAGGAAGAGAAATGCTATAACTCAGAGCCAGACTTAAACTTATTGATGGCTTTGAGTGAGTCTACAGAATCTTCCCCCGGATTGTTCGAAAAAGGGTGATCCTGTAACACAACCACGATTTTTCAGAGGCCGTGCAATTTCACAGTCAGTTTTTCATAACGTTTTTAATTTCTATTGATATGTACGTTATTGGTATAAATTAAAACGGGATATTTACCATGTAAATTTAAATTATTGAGCACCCGATATATCGGCACTGTTGCAAATGTGCCGAAATATCGGGTGTTCAATCATTTAAATGGGCCTTCAGATGTCTGAAAATAAATTATTTATTGTTATGCATGGTTAAAGTCACGGATAAGTAATAACCACAACTCTTACTCTCTAGGACGAGATATCGGAATGTGAAAGATAGAACTTTAGTGTTAAGCTGCGTTTACACTTAGTGTTCTGAGCGAGCATTCGCTTGTTCGTGGGCTGACAAACAAACATTTTGCTAAATGGAATCCTGTTTTCATCTCCCGAAGAACAAACGAATGCTCGCTCATAACAGTAAGTGAAAACGCTGCTTTAAAGAACTATTTGATTATATGGCTACAATACTACAATCTGTGCAACAGCAATTTACTAATGCCATTACTAGGTACTTTTAACTACAAATTGCATTACGCTATCGGTTAATAATGTTGCGATTTTCAATTAACAGCTATAATCTGGATTATTCGACCACCATTTTTAGGCCTTTTAGCCACTAGCAACCGTCTAAATATTCCATCACAAATTAACATTTGGACAATCTATATGTAGCTGTAATTACAACAGTTAATAGCCCATTAGCAACAACAAATCCAACAATAGAGAAAAGACTAATGAGTCGATATCCCATTTACGACTAATCGATAAACGCTATCGATACTACATCATTAACGAGTACGCGAATTGCCCTAAACTTGTCTCTTGTCCCGACAATTCATTACCGTTCCCGACGCCACACGAAACGTTCCACTAACGCGATAAAACCCATTTCAACTGTAATTAAAAGCGATTAGGTCCAATATGGATCAACGGAGCAAATCCGATAGGACGAAACGGAATCGGACATCGAATGATTACTAGTCCCGTGTGTTCGAATTTCAAACGTTGTATTCGTTGCTGCCAATCTTGAATACATTGAATCTTATTTTAGTGACAGTAAGGTATAATATTAACTGTTTTTTTTTTAATGTAGGTTGTTTGAAAATTGTGTTTCGTTAAAGCAATGAGAGAGGGCGTGCGATAAATAACCGCCTTTGAGCCGTCACCGCGTTGCTATTAAAATATATTCTGAGATTACCGGTTTTTTGCCGACTTGGCTCCGTTCCCGGGAACGGGTAAGCTTGTTTTTCAAGCTTGTGTTTGCAAGAAGCCGGGAATAAACTTGTAATGGAAAATGCCCCGCGTGCTTGCGATAGTTGCGATGCTTCGTCTTTTGTAATGGGTATCTGGTTTTTGCTGGGGTATTTTTCTACTTAAACGCTGTCGCTTAAGAGTAACAAAATGACGTGCTTCAAGAATACATATTTTTCTTGGAATAGGTGGCCAACGAGTAGGTATTACGAGTTACCTGATGGCAAAAATGTGACGCTGGACGTATCATACACGTGTTGCTAACC
>JALPQI010027724.1:0-13668 GCA_025490895.1 Thaumatotibia leucotreta | reverse complement strand
ATAGACAGATAATGTGATAAAAATGGGAGACATTGTGTATAATGTGTATAAATTTACGTTCAATTTCAGTCGACATTTTTAATTTACAGTACGCACAGTTATATTTTTTGGTTCTGTGCGTTTTAAACATAAATTTAATTTAATGATTAAGTATCTTAAAAGTATTCTACTCCATTTAGTATGTAATTATTATCTACATAATTATATGTTGGTAATTTAAAAAAGAAAGAAATGCTATGTGAGAGTAAAAGATCTTAAGTTGTGTCTATGGGTTTTATAAAAATCAAAAGATAAAGATTTGTGATTATTAGTATTCTAAAAGCATGCTATTATATTTAATTTAGTAGCTAATATGTATGTATTGGTAATTATAAGGAAAATAATACTAAATGAGAGTAAATGTACCTTACATTGCATCTAGAGGATATTATTGAAAGAAATATATATATAATAAAGATGTCATTATTAATTGCTGTTTGTAAGACGCTCATCAAAACTTTCATCTGGAGTATAGCATATGGGTGTCAGGCGTGGGCCATGACGAAAAAGGACAGAGAGATACTGGAAGCATTTGAAATGTGGAGCTGGAGATGAATGGAGAAGATAAGTTGGACAAAAAATATCACAAATGAAGAAGTGCTTAAAGAGTGAATGAAAAAAGGAGTTTGCTAAAGATAATAGAAAATTGGAGAGGGAAAATGTTTAGTCACCTTATACGACATGACGCTTTGATAAAAAAAACATACATAATAGAAGGAATAATTGAAGGAAAGCGAGGAAGAGGGAGACATAGAGGAATTTACATGAAATAAATAAAAGAGAAAGTAGACGTTATGTCGTATAAGGAAGTCAAGGAGGTGGCTTTAGACAGAGTTAGATGGATATAGTTACATTCATCAGTTACGCCGACAAGAGTTTGACTCTTAAAATGATGAATTGTTGTTTGTTTTACTGGTTTCATATCGCATTTTAATCTGGGTTTTGGTAGTAGCTTAATTGTCCAGTAACGCCATTAACATTATTTTTATCCCTAGACATAAAAGAAAAATATAATCAGCAACAGCATAGTCAGTGTAGACATTTTTTTTAATAAAAGCAGCAACCTTTTAATTGATTGTAAGTATTTTTTTAACCCCACGGTGTATTATACACCCATTCAGAGCATTGCCTATGTTATGAATGAGTTTATAAGACCGATTATAACTATGGTAATTGTGATATACGCCCCATTTAGACCAAAACTCAAACGTTTAGTAACCAATACTCCCTACATTTTTTGCATATTATGTGAAGTTTAAGGGCGTAAACGCCATTATTTCAAAAAGTTAAGGGAGTATAACACACCCTTTTTCTTTATTTATTCATTTATCCTAAATGATTGATATTCAAAATGTTTATCTTAAAAATTCAAGTACGTTGGCCAAAATTTAAGTTATTCTGCCAAAAAACAAAGAAGTTATAATTTTTTTTCTAAAATACTTTTCTTCTTTTGCTTCTCCTGTGAAGTGGCAATTTGGCGTTTACGCCCTTTGAGCCTAAAGGTATCGATATGCATCGGGGCTCGTAATTTATTCGTGAGCTGACGAACGAACATTTAGCTATGTGAATTATGTTTTTCATCTGCCCAAGAACGAACGAATGCTCGCTCAGAACACTTTAAATGAAAACGCGGCTTAACACACATCGTGAAACACGTTCGCAGATATATTTTTACGTAATACTAATAAATGTCAATAATTTTAACTAAAAATGTATAGGTATAAAACTCAGGGACTGGAACCGGTATTTTACAAAAATGTCTAAATAGCCCAATATTTTAAAATGTTTTATACTCTTTATGTGTATATATCTATATTTAATTTAAATTACAATATCATATTTTTAAATTGCCCCATTAACTTAGAATTTATATACCGAAGAACGAAAAAAGAACCGTTCTTTTGTATGGAGAAAATAACGGTTCCGATCCCTGTATGAACTCATGTTTAAGCTTTTAAGTTGGTCAAAACACCAAGATTGTGTTATAAAAGTGCGTGATTATAGGATAATGCAAGTTTTTAGGTTTTTTTTTTTCATTTTTTCGTTGTCTACTGGCTAATGGTGTACGTCGGCAGGGAATCCCGGTGGCGACATCTGTGTACTTATCAGAGATATTTAGGCTTAGCACATGATTGGTGCGACAATATGTCGCCGCGGGATAGACTATCCGTCCCTCTTTTATCAATATAGTTAGTAAAAGACTGGAAGGAAATCCATCTCGCAGTGACGTATGTCGCACCAATCATGTGTTGAGCATATTGATTGTTGTTGTTATATCGTCTTAGTACCCACAACACAAGTTATACATATAACCAGAACTATTCTGGTCATACGGTCGGGATAGCTTCAAATCGATTTTAACGGCGCAGCGGCGCTAACTCTTAAGGAAACTTCACTGCATATAATTCGTTTCAGGCAAAATGTACTGTATCTTTTCTTTTCAAGGTTCCATTTTGAATTTTAGATCATATTACGCCGTAATGCCTATCCGTGTTACTAGATAATATCCGATCCTCCGGAAATTAGGTAAAGATACATCTAGATGAGGTACCATGACAGCTCAGAAATCATGCCTTTAGATCTACATACAGGACATATTATATCAAAATGTAACGTGGCAGCTGATTATGTTGCCAAATTACCCACCGTACAGATAAAAACCGGCCAAGAGCATGTCGAGCCATGCTCAGTGTAAGGTTCCGTAGATATTAAAAAATATGTTCAAAGTGGTTTTGTTTTAATGTGTTCTATATTCCATTCATGATTTTTCATATTTTTTGGACCCATGACCAACATAAAAACGCCCCATGGCAAAAACGGAATGCTTATAGATTCGTCATGCATGACCCGTCCGTCTGTCACAGCAGATTTATTCAGAAAATATAAATGCTATAATAAAGAAATTTGGGAAGGATATATTATGTTGTATGAACCGCTACATAATTATTATACCATATTGTAAAAAAGAAGGTTGAGGTGGGCCCTCCATACATTTTTTTTATTCTGGTGCGGTTATCTCCAAAAATATTGAATTTAGAAAAAAAAAAACCGGCCAAGTGCGAGTCAGACTCGCGCGCGAAGGGTTCCGTACCATTATCGATTTATTATAAAAAAATACAGTTAAATCAACCTACCTCAAAAACTATAGAAGATAATTTAATCAAACCAAAAATCGTTGATAGAGTTTATTAATGTGCATAACATATATTTTTTTTAGAATTTTATATCGCGTAGTTTAAAAAATAGAGGGGGGGGGACACATTTTTCAGACTTTGAGAGCTGATATCTCGAAAACGATTTGCTTAAATAAACATGAGATTTATAAACCTTCATATCATTTTCAAAGACCTTTCTATTAATACCCCACACGCTTATATACAACAAAAAAAAAATTTCTATCCCTCAGTTACATGTATGGAGGGCCCCCACCCCAATGGTTTTTTTTACAATTTAGTATCATAATCCTGTAGCGGTTCATATAACACATATCCTTACCAAATTTCGTTACTGTAGCATTTATAGTTTCCGAGTAAATCGGCTGTGACAGACGGACAGACGGACAGACGGACATGACGAATCTATAAGGGTTCCGTTTTTGCCATTTTGGCTACGGAACCCTAAAAAACTATTTTGTATCCTTATTTTTTTGAAGACCTATATAAATACCTAAATAACGATACAGTGTGGGGTCTGTAGGATTATAAAATAAAAACCGCCCAAGATCATGTCGGGTCATGCTCAGTATACATTTCCGTAGTTATTCGAAAACGGCTGGGCCGATCGTGTTCTAAATAGTTCTATTTTAAAGTATTCTATAGGCCCACTATTCCTGTTTTTATTCAAAATTTTTGGACCCACGGATCAAAAGTTAGAGGCCAACATAATATTAAGTTTACGCGGTTCCAAATCCAATCAAAAATCAAAATCAAATCATTTCTTTTGCGAGTCAGAGTGCGAGTTAAGTCCCGTTTGTCTTTAAAATACGTACAATATTTTTAAAAATATCTAAACATGCTCTCTAACTCCATGACAATACAGACGTGCTCAAAAATATCTGAACTCTAATGCCTTAAGAAAAGGAAGTTTAAAGGAAGTTTTTGGTCAGCCTCCGCAGCCTAGTTGGTAGTGACCCTGCCTACGAAGCTGGAGGTTCCGGGTTCGAATCCTGGCGAGGGCATTATTTGTGTATTTATTTATCACAAATATATGTTCCTTGGACATGGCTGTCTATGTATTGAAGTATCTATATGTATCTATCTATTATATATATCGTCGCCTGCTACCCACATCACAAGCCTTAATTGAGCTTACCGTGGGACTAGGTCGATTTGTGTAAGATGTCCCAAGATATTTATTTATTTAACAACAAAGGCCTGTTTAGATATTTGTGAGTACCCTGGCCGCCTCGATATATTTGGTGGCGACAACATGAAAATGGATTAGACGCTATAACCTACACGGTATTGTTCCCAAGTTATCCTGCAGATATATCTACTTATCCGAACTAACCGATATCTACGAACTTGTCTGCTATAACCGCGTCACAGATCGCTTGTCAGCAGACACCATAAATATAGGAATCGGTCACCCCACATCGACGTAACGGAACCGTATTCATATTGATATTAAAAAATGCCCTCTTGCATAATCTAGCTGTACCTAGGTACACCTTAAGGTAGCGGCACCTATTAACGTCCGTATTTTGTCAGCCTCCGTAGCCTAGTTGGTAGTGACCCTGCCTACGAAGCTGGAGGTTCCGGGTTCGAATCCCGGCGAGGGCATTATTTGTGTATTTATTTATCACAAATATTTGTTCCTTGGTCATGGTTGTGTATGTATTTAAGTATTTATATGTATCTATCTATTATATATATCGTCGCCTGGTACCCACATCACAAGCCTTAATTGAGCTTACAGTGGGACTAGGTCGATTTGTGTAAGATGTCCCAAGATATTTATTTTATTATTATTATTTATTATTATTTAACGGCGTAGTTAACCGTTTCAGTGCGGAAGACACGCCAGGCGTGTCATGAATGTTTTTAACGAATGGCGTATGACACGATAGGCGTGTCATCATATTCTATGGCGTAAGGCACGCTTGGCATATCATGAAAAAATTGTTCGCCGCCATAGATAAAAGTTTTTGAAAATGGAACACGCAACAAATCGGGGAAGTGTTTAAATAAAACAGGCAAAAAGGAAGCATTTTTAGCCTACTGTAGTAGTACCCTGGATACTGAATTCTTTTTTTTTTCAAAGTGCGTTTATTGAACATCCATTTTTGTAAGTTGGAGGTCCTATATAACGGCCATAGGAGTAGGTAGTAGCAATGGTTCTAATACTAGGAACATTATGTATGTATTATTGTATTTTCAATTAGGTAGGTACAATAGTATGTAATTGTATTGCTAACTTCCATCCGTCCAAGGACTAAAATTAGATTTTTTGTAGTTTTTTTATTACTTTAACTATTTTTTGTTATTTTTAATATGTATTATGTCTGAAATTCTGTGTGTTCGTTACCCTTCGTATTTTTCACCTGACGGTATCATCGGAAGGTCAGCGCTGGTTCACGCCAGCACCACACTGAAATGAGACCATTTATTTGTGGCTTTGTTTATTGCTATTTTGTTAGTATAATAATGTGTCTTTGTTTAGTTAAGTGTTATAAAGTCTACGAATAAACAATGGATATATTCTATTCTGAAATTCGTCTAGTATAAGTCAGCAGTCAATAGGACTGAATTAAAGCCAGAATTTGCGTGTAACCGTCTATATAGTTGTCGATTTCTAAGAATGAACTTTTGTGCAGTTATAGATTAATCCTTATTAATATAACGGGAAAGACTCAGCATTTTTTCCGATAGTCTTAACTTCATATATATGTACACTCGCAGTCAACTAATACCTACGGGTCAGGTGGATTTTTTCATAGAAAATATTGGAAACATGCTGATTACGAATGTTTATAATACAAGTGGAACCGTTTTTAACATCAGATTGTATTGGAATTTCCCTGAAGTTTTCACCCGATCCGAAAAACACGGAACTTTATCGTCAGATGACTCCGTAGATATAGAAATAGCACCTCATTATTAAAAAACTCGTATTATCAATCTTTTTCGGTGGTTTTCTTAGACGGTCTAAATTTTTGTCTCCACAAACCGACCTAACGACAATTTGAAAGTTTTTTTTTTCGATTTATTTATAAATTTAGGGAAATTCCAATACAACCTGATTTAAAAATAGAAATATCTGAAATCTGTATATTTTCATTATTTTCTATGAAAAAACGACCTGATCCGTATTCATTGACCGAGTGTGTAAAGGCTAATTTTTAAACTGTCAAATGTTCATGCTCAGTAATCGGCAACTAAAATGCGACGTCTGTGTACTGTGAACAGGGGTAACCTCAATTTTGAGTTATTGCTCGGTCAAAGCAGACTCAGGTGTGCGCTGCGGTGAGCACACGGCTGGCTTTTACGGGACATGCTCGGAATATCCTGTTTCAGTTTTAAAGCATTATTGTTTCAACTTCAAACGGAAGGTACCTAAAACTATTGGCACAGCTGTTCATTTCTGATTTGATTACGAATAGCTAAAGATAATTGTGCAAATTGAGATCAGAATACAATAAAATATGGGTCAAAATTCTTTTCGTTGTCTTGTTTCATACCAGTCTGTCACGCTTTTAATTGTTGTTTCTACTCAGTATATAAAAAAATCCGGTGCACTTGTATTTATTTTTCACGCCAGATTTTAATCCATACATCAGAAATATAAAACAAGACACATCCTATACAAAAATCACAACTGCGTCACTTTTTAGGGACACAAAATAAGACAACGAAAACAATCTTGACCCATATAATACATTAAATAAATAAATATCTTTGGACATCTTACACAAATCGACCTAGTCCCACGGTAAGCACAAGTAAGGCTTGTGGAGTTGTAATGTGGGTACCAAGCGACGATATATTATATGTAATAGATAGATACATATAGATACTTAAATACACAGACAGCCACGAACAAGGACCAAATATTTCTGATAAATAAATACACAAAATAATGCCCTCGCCGGGATTTGAAACCGGTACCTCCAGTTTCGTAAGCAAGGTCACTACCAACTAGGCTACGGAGTCTGACAAAGACACTACATTGTTTTGTATTCTGGCCAATTTTCGCAACATCAAACAGATGATTTCTTCGTGTTTGCCGTGTTTCGGGGTCAGCCGGTGTATTTACCAGCATCTAGCGGGCCAGCAAGGCGGTGGCAACTAACAGGTTACTGATTGTCTCCTGTTCGTTGCCGCCGCGATTTGGGCTCTACTTTTCACTTACGATCAGGTGGAGTGGAGCCACTTTGTTGTGCCAACGTTATTTTTATTGGGTCGGCAACGCGCATGTGACACCCTGAGGTTGCAGGCGCCCATAGGCTATGGTGACTGCTTTCCATCAGGCGGGCCGTATGCTTGTTTGCCACCGACGTGGTATAAAAAAAAAAAAAAAAAAAGATGAATGCAGGTTTCCTCACAATGTTTTCCTTCACCGTAAAGCACTTGTGAATACCAAATTATATTTCGTAGGTACATAAGTTTTTGAAAAATTCATCAATTCAACAACTCCATGCAAGTCCAACTTCTGTTCAGTTTGGTAACGGGTTAGTAATGTTATAACATACCTACTGCTTTAGAATTATAACTAACGTGAGACTCAAACATATTAAAATATTATCGAACCGGGTTATTTAAGTCGATGATTGCTCGACATATTTCGACCCATTAAGAGGGTCCTCGTCTGGATCTTAGTGGGTCGAACGAAACATGTCAAGCAATCATCGACTTAAATACGTGAGTAACCCGCTTCGATATCTACTGCTGTTTGCCACCATTTCTGTGTATACTCGCCGTAAGCATGTTCCATGTGCAGCTAAAATAGAGATACTCGTCTTACGTGCATTTGCACGAGAATTTTCTCGCAAAAAAGTTACAAGCTTAACACGTTCGCCTCCGGTACTGTTTCACTAAGCGCTAATACTATGCCGATCGAAATTATCTGATAGAACCCACAATGTCGTAACAGATGTGCTTACCATAGAAAAAATCAACTGCGAAAGACTCTGGTTGTCACGGGATTCGAACCCGCTTCCTCTGGATTGCCGGTCCAACGTGCTTCCAATTACACCACACGACCTTCCGTCGATCACAGCGAATTTAGTCAATGGTATTGTGAAACTAATCACTAGCGACATCTGTACTTAATGTTTCGAAGGTACAACCTTAAGCCACTCAAAGACGTGTGTCTACCACAATTGTCCGCAAACTCGACAACTCTCCGTTGCGTTGAATTTGCTATTGAGGGCGCTGTAATCAATTAATGATCAGAAAACATCAATTTGTTTTTTATAATTAAACAAATTGATGTTGGTGTTACTTTTTTACAATGCGGATAATCCCACAATGTCGTAACAGATGTGCTTACCATAGAACTCCTATGCCATTGATACGCTTGTGTGACTGAAAAGATTGTACTCTTATGCCAGTGACACAGCACTTGTGTCAAAAACGTTCGTATTTGTATGGCACTGGTATAGGAGGAAGAACTTGATTTATGCTAGTGGCATAAGAATAAGGTTACTCTGATCGCGTATGTGTGTCACTAGCATAGGAATCAGATTTTGTTGGTCACACACGCTGTGTCACCGGCGTTGAACGTGTTAACCTGGCAACAATATTCAAAGACCGCCAAATACCTAAAAATATCAAACACAAAGGTGCGTCCATACTGGCCTGCTACCGGTCAGTGACACTTCAATCCCTTAGTCGATTCTTACGACACCCGCAGGAGGAGTTGGGGTGGTGACAAATGTAGGTATTCTTACTGCCGTCACCACACGGCAAAGTAGCCTAGTTGGTAGTGACCAAGTAGTGACTGGTCTAAAAGGTGACAACTGCAAGCTGTAGTTGCCAACACTAGCGCCCCCTAGGGACAAAGTTCGGCATCGCACGCTTGAACTGAGTCAAATGAAGTAAGTACAGTTCGCGTCAAAACGCGGGCAACTTTTATTTCCCTACGGGGCCGATGTAAAATGTATGTCGGTTAGCTTCTAGCAACTTTTGAAGTACAAAATTGATCATGATCTCTATCTAATCTCGTTTTGCCGGATAGTTTTTATTGAGCCAACTGCCCATAAATATGTATGCACTCTAGAAACATGATGAAGCATCGCCTCTTGCGCCTACGAAGTTAGAGATCCCGGATTCGAATCCCGATTAGGCTAGATAGCACCTTCGCTGCGGCAATTAGCTTAACTTGTAATTAACCATACTTTGTAAGGGGTCGAAAGACCCCCTACCACAGTGAACGTGATAGACTAGAGCTAGCTCTAAAATTATAGCTGTAAAATATGTTTTTCCGAAACAAAGGAATGGCTTTCAGTTATTTTATAATTAAAGAATTAATTTAGAAATATCATCATTGGTTCAGGTATCAATTACTGATTATGTAATTTAACAATAACTATAAAACACAGAGTATTCGGAAAATCAACGGATATATAAAAATAGATGAAAAGCATTTAGCTATAGGTCCATTGCAAAAAAAAACATAGTTAAGGCCTTAATCAAACTGGAAGAGATCCCTTACAGGGATAAGTTCGCCGTTGTAACTATCTAATTTACTGTTAATATGTGTATTTTTGGCCGTGTGGTGACGGAAGTAAGAATACATTTGTCACCACCCCAACTCCTCCCGCGGGTGTAAGAGTCGTAAGAGTCGACTAAGGGATTGAAGTGTCACTGACCACTATTTGATAAAAGATTGATGATGGGCAGCAGCGTTATCATAATGGACACATTACTGCGATCGCCAATCCGCTTGCCCAGCGTGGCGATTACGGGCATTTACCTCCTAATGCAAAGTTAACAGGAGAGGCCTACGTCCAGCAGTGGACTAATATAGGCTGATGATGTATGTATGTATGTAAATATACATAATTTATAACAAGGAAATACAGTGATGTACATTGTACATTGTTCGGATTCATTTAGTACCTAGTTTGCATTTTTCAATAAAAAGATACTGCAAGATTGACATACCTTTTTTTTAAATACCTAACCAAACAGAGCATAAGATTAGAAAGAGCTCGTTTTCTTATACTCTGCTATGGGGCGATTCAATACATTCAAAGTCGATGGCTGCCTCACTATAAAAGGCGAAATCTGGCGGCAGTAAAAATTCGCTGAGCGAGCGTAATGCAATTTATCGGCGCACTCGGCGATAAAGCTGCGATTTTATTGTGAACGGACGCCCTGTTTTGATACTTGTGATCGTGCGAGGCACATGGGCAGCCAGAAAATCAGGACCCGAAAACTTTTAGATGTCATTAAAGGAAATAAATCTCACTCGGACGGTACCTATATGTACTACAGTCATAAGTAGGCTTAGGACTTTTCATAGCATATCGTGGTTCTAAAATCCTTGGAGCCGCTATGTGTAAAATTTTCGAAGTCAAAGTATATTGTAATATTAAATATAATGATTTATACTTACTGTCACATCGTTACTGAGTTAATTTTAATCGAACGTAATTAATTTTAAAAATCGAACTTGATTTCATAAAAAATGCATACGAAATCAGTTACATCAGAAACCATAAAAAACCTAGACAATTAGGTTCAAAACAAACTAGAAAAAGTCTTAAATCGGAAATAGCGATGAAAATGGCGAAAGTATCATGTTGTTTTTCTCGAAAGTTTCAAACCTTTCGTATAATTTACATGTAACTTCCGAACAAGAAACAAGACTGACGTTACGTTTTAAAGTAAATAGACTTCACTTCACGTTGACATCACATAGAGCATAGATTAATGATTCCAATTTATAAATATTTTATCATAATTTATAATTTAAACTGTTTAATCAACTGATATTGAGATTTAGTCTGAGCAAAATGAAAAGTCACATGTTTTTAGGAGAGCCAATACATTCGGAGTATCATAATTCAATAAAATAAAGCAAAAAAAAGTATTTTACACGTAAAACACTGAAAGACGCGAAAGGTTAAATAGAAGCTCTGTAACGAATGATACTGTATTTTTGTTCTTTCGTGTTATTTTCATAGCTAATCACAACCTTGATTTCGATGACATTCGAAATTTGGTCATAATGTAGGTACCATAATAAAGAAATACCACGATACCTCGAGAACACGACATTAACGACGTTTATTTTTGACATACAAAATACCATAAACACAATGTGAAGAATGATTTATAAAGTAATTTTAGTTTGATTTGTTAAGTAAAGCGATGCGAGTTAATATTCTAGCTTTTGTATCGACCGATAAAGTTTCATCTGCTGCAATTATCGTTATAAATTATATTAGATGCTTTAGATTATTTTCGTTTCACCATTATAAAATGCACTGTAAACTTATATACCTATTTCATTATACTGTTTATAAATACTACGTACGTATAAGATACACCCGGGTAAGACCGTATTATTTTTTGGGGAGCTGAAAGGATGTCACAAAAAAAACATAAATTTATTCTCACTTTTACCTGCAGACGTGTGATGTACGTGATAAAAAAAATCAAGCTTTCAATATAAATTTACTTGATGCCACTCAACCGAATAGCTTAGGAGTGAACGTAAAGTCAAACTTGCACTATTTTTTTTCCAAGACACCCAATCGAAAAACCTTCTTGCCTTATGATCGGACTAGTATCTAATTTCAACTAAAGTAAGGAGAAGAAGGTGAATAGTTTCCTGTTAAAGATGGAATCTCCAAAAATTCTCGAAAAAAAAACACTTTTTTTTAAACGTTCGTAGCTCACGACTGATGCGGCTAAGCGGTTGCTTGCTGCATACTAGCGAGAAGGGCGGGGTGAAATGGCGTCATGCATAATATAGCCAGTGAGGAAAAAATACTACTATTTTAGTAGTTATAGTCATCCGATCTTAGCCGGGTGTACCTTAAGTCGTATAAGTCGACAAACGTCAGTTTTGTTTTTTGTTCGGAAGTTAGATGTAATTTATATGAAAGATTCGAAACTTTTGAGAAAAACAACTTGATACTTTCGCCATTTTCATCACTATTTCCGATCTAAGACTTTTTCTAGTTTATCTTGAACCTAGTTGTCTAGTTTTTTTTATGGTTTCTGATATAACTAATTTCGTATGCACGTTTTATGAAATCAAGTTCGATTTTTAAAATTAATTACGTTCGATTAAAATAAACTCAGTAACGATGTGACAGTAAGTATAAATCATTATAATTAATATTACAATATACTTTGACTTTGACTTCGAAAATTTTACACATAGCGGCTCCAAGGATTTTAGAACCACGATATGCTATGAAAAGTCCTAAGCCTAGTCATAAGTGTCATACTATTATATTAATATTATCATCCCAATACATCAGAATCTTATCTTAGTCTTCTACTGGACATAGGCCTCTCATATTAACTGCCCATCTTAAATTTATGTGTTGCTATAATTTTATTACAAGTAGGTATCCCATTTACCATACATTAACTCTCCAAATGAGTGAACTGTCAGTGAACTAAAAAAATACATCACTAAAGCTGGCACGAATGGGAATGAATGAAATGAATGACATCTATCATTGTGTGTATGCAGTCGTCGTATACCAACCTGTATTCTACTATCATTTTGACATCCACACTTAGATATTTTCTGTCACTGACTCGTTCCATTCGTGCCAGCTTTCGTGAATTTACCTCTACATGACGTACGGTCGAGGAATTTAATTTCCTACCCATTTCGTACCTTGTCACAGTGACAATCAATATGAAAGCTGCTAGGACTGTCATATTATGTCCTAGCAGCTCTCATATTGACTGTCACTGTGACAAGGTACGAAATGGGTAGGAAATTAAATTCCTCGACTGTACCTGAAATCAATCAAAGAAGTACATAGTTTCGGGTTATACGAGCGAACAATGTTTTAAAGGAATTTCATACAAAATGTCAGGCCTTAGCCGCCTGCAAAGCACCTTTCTTTTGTTTTTGATCGTCAAAGTATGGCAGACTTGAATACATGAAACTGATTAGTATTTTTTTCGTACAAGCTTCAGTCGGGAAAAGGCTTGCAGGCCTCATATATCCGTATGTACATATCTATTCGGCCTGCAAGACCTTACTTGCCGGCTTTTGTAGTAATGTACTATATTTATAGAGAACAGTTTATTTTATTGCAATAAAATATTTTCGTCCGCGTCTAAGGACGCGATGGGAATCACACGCCAGCAACGAGTGATGAATTGATGATTTAGGCATTTTGTTTTTGACCCAATGTGAGGAAACTGACTTTTTCAGTATGAGGTCATGAGGGTCATCAGCGTTCGCGAAAATGGGCATATTTCCTGTGGATATTGCGAAAGTTAACGGTTCTGGGACATACAAATTTAGGTTTAGTTCGTCAAACAAGAAAATAAGGGTGCTAGAGCCCTTAACTTTCATATGTCCACAGAATAGATTTGTAACCTATGTATTTATTTTATTTTATTCGGAAAACCAACAGCTAAAATTACTAAGATTATGTTATTCAGATTCGTTTTCAAACAAGCTAATTAAAGGTTTCCACAGATA